>JAJDMX020000122.1:69399-99530 GCA_022345685.2 Nothomitra cinnamomea | reverse complement strand
AACCGGGAGAAATGCCATCTGCTTCTGGGTGAGGGTTAGCCACTCCTGACCATCTGCGTCTCGCACAACTCCATCAGCCACGGTAACCTCGCCCTTGAGGTTTGGTTTCCCGGGGTTCTTGTAGTATCCAAGCCCGTCTGTATTGTCTTGATCCTTTGGAAGAGGAATCCGAGACGGGAATCTCCACTCCTTCAAGACAATGTCGCCTCTTTCGACCAGAGGTAGGAATCGTTTAAATAGAGGATCGTGGCGGAGGAAATTATCTACAGCGTCTTTATTTCGGTCGGCGTCTAGCCATACCCACAATCTCGAACAGGGGAGATTCTGCGTATAAAGATAACTCTTGATGAATATCTCCACTCTCCACGTCGAAGGCCCAGTCCAGTACATATGGTACGGTATGATTGGCCCAGCACAGGTCCCTATCGAGGTCTTCGACGGCGGTATCGTATCCTTCGTCGACTCGTAACGTGTAAGGGTATTTCCGTGGCCGTCTGCGTTTTGATACTCCGCGCGACGAGGATCCTGGCTGCTGGCTCGGAGGTTTAGTTCGGGTAAGAAGTAGTACTCCTTCTCAGAGTTTGCCATATACATCATGCACTCAAAAACGTTTCTCATTTTCTCCAGTCTCCCAAGCGATCCCCTACAGGCTTCGACCAACAGTGTGAGGTTTGCGACAGTGTCAACATGGGGCCGGGGACCGAGGTAGTCGTCATTCGCTATGACTAGACTTTCTGGTCGATTATACCAGTTGGCGTGTGGGTTCGTAGTGATTCTTGGGTTAGACCCGCCATATTTCGAGCCTGAGGTTGGGGTTGGAGGATGGGTGACGTGAGAAGGTGGGAGCGAAGGCCGAAGTCCTGGAGCGAAAGAACCGGTTTCGTAGAAGTTGATTAAGCCATAAATACAGGCATATAGAAGGCTCGCTAGAAACAAGTTCCTGAACAGAGCGACAATATATCGTAATCGACTTGACTCCGCCATGTTGAATTTAACTGCGCCAGGAAGTCGCACCATGAGCCTCATGCGCTGTCGTTTTTGCTGGCTTAAATGATGGAACTATGCTGTCGTGTGTGACGTAAAAGTCGAGAACTACGGTGAGAGAGCCGGGTTCGGAGTTTCTTGAAGCCGTGGGATGTAGATTTGTGTAGTGGAGTCCATGAACCTGGAGACTTGGTTGCTTTTGATGTTTCCAACACCAGCACCGCCCCCCGAACAACCGAGGAGGATTGTCTGTACAAGTGAATTGAAAAGGCTGTCAATGGACAGAGGGTGTTATCGTCCTAACGAAATATACATCGAAAGAAGAGAATCGGGGCTATGATCAGAGTGAGATCCAGGTTCATGGAGGTTGAGAGGGCTGAAGAATAGGACCGAAGACTACTCCGTGAAAAGAAGTTTAGATGAATCCAGGCCAAGCGAGTGACGGCCAAGAGACCAAAGGCAAGGCAGCTCGGAACAGTTTCTCTTGGCTCTTTCAGCTGCGACCGTTTCCGATATGACCTGAAAGTCGCAGCTGGGGGATAAGTTGGGATGGATAGGGGAAGCTGTCATTTGATTGGAGCTAATGATTTCGGGGAACGTGCGCGGCTCCCCTGGCCTATTCAACCTAGGCAACGCGTCACTGCAAGACTTTCCTTCGCTCGCTTGCGCCTTGGTGTGGGAGGCCCACGGAGTACCCCGTACACTGGAGAGAGTCTAGAAATAAATATTCCCCACGCCTCGTAGTTTATATCGGCGTCGGGGCTGCGGCCGCTACTCCAACTGCAGGGGGGCACCAATCAACTCGATCTTCGCACAGGGTTAGATGGGGGCTGCCTGAGTGACAGCCTTCTGCGGGTGCTCAACGAACGATTTTGCGTGCGTCACCTATCTAACATTTTTTAGGTATTCGCTCTGCAACTGCCTATGCAGATCCCAAAGGAGGCGCATACTGCCAAGACAACCAAGCTCATCCACGAGGCAGTCACAGGTCCCCTAACCCAGCCGTCACATTTTTTTACTTTTCTCGAGTTGTCTAACCAACCACGGCCCTTTGTTTGCGATGATAGAATACAGAGGATACAAAAACAGAAACCTTGTGGTGATGCTCGTAGATACGCCTGGATATAAGAAAGCCCGAAAGCTATAGCCAGGAAGGCTCCGAGGAGAGAAAAGAGAAAATGAAAAGCAGTAGGATCAGAGCGGTCAGAGATAACTTTCGCTCGACAGAACATGCAAGCCCTTACAGCTAACGGGTCACCGTAAAGAAATGAAATGCCTTCGTGGTAAGTGTGGTTGACGGAAAGGATTTTCATCTAATCATACCCATCCCATTTCCCCTCCCCGCATTGCAATCATAGCCCATATCGCCGTTGCAATGCCCTTCCCTTCGTCGCCCGCGTGTCTATCGTTAGATTTCAAATTCGGATGTCCCGTTCAATGATACCCATTTCGAGTAGGACCGCGACCTGAATATGCGCTGCTTCCTTCGGCGAAATACGGGTGCATACATGCTTGCTTCGCAGATATCCGACCCGCAGGATCATACTCGAGCATAGAGTTTAACAAGTCCTGACCGAATTCTTCTAGGCCTGGAACAAGGGGTCTTGTCTCGTCACGTCTCCACTTCGGGAAGGAAGCTTTGAAATCTGGGAAGGATGTTACTCCAGGCCAGGTTTGCTCATCAGGAGTTCCTAGCAGTCTGAAGAGCAGCCATATCAGCAATGCTATTGTGCGAGTAATAAGGTTCGTTATGAAGGAACACTATCAAGTCTAGTTCATAGGATCTTGGAGAGGGTCAAGCTAACCTGAAAATTTTGAAGATCTCATCTATTTCAGAGTCTCCGGGGAAGAGAGGCTTCCGAGTGCACATTTCAGCAAATATGCAACCGACGGACCACATATCGACCCCTGTTGAATACTGGCGCCCACCAAGAAGGATTTCTGGTGCACGGTACCATAAAGTGACAACCTATTGGAGGCGTTAGTGGTTTTTAATACCGTTATTGTTCTATAAGGCGATGTGTACCTCATGTGTATACGTTCTCAAAGGCACACCAAACGCTCTCGCAAGACCGAAATCAGCTAGTTTGAGGTTTCCGTCCCGGTCAATGAGGAGATTTTGCGGCTTCAAGTCCCGATGTAGCACCCTATGGCTATGGCAATATCGGACACCTTCGACAAGCTGGCTCATGAATTTCTTAACCATAGCCTCGCCTAGACCTAGTCGACCAAGATCTGGTCCTGAGCCATGTGGCAGAGCCTTCCCTCTACCGCCTTCACTGACTGGGAGTGCCTCCATGTACTTCTTAAGATCCAGATCAAGAAATTCAAAGACGAGGTAGAGCTTGTGGCCCTCGGCATGAACGATATTGAGGAGTCTGACGATGTTGGGGTCGTTCATCTCCTTGAGAAGAGAAATTTCGCGAATGGCGGTGCTAGGAACTCCTTCATCTTCTGCTTCGAGACGAATCTTCTTTAACGCAACAATGCGGGTTGGATGCGTAAGATCACGGGCTTTGTACACGACGCCGTACGTCCCTGGATGACTTATGGTCAGCATTGGTCGCGAAAGGTGGGGTATAAGCTGCTGTTGACAATATCCGGGAAACCTGTAAAACTATGCGGGAATAAGGGAGAGTTTTCTTACCTTCTCCTATCTTCTCAATCTTCTGGTAATTTTCCATCGTGATCGAATGCAAGAAACGGCAAAGTAGTCTGAGTTGTAAAAGAGGGTTTGCGATGTAACTTCAAGAGCAGTTTTTGGTGGTAACTTGGGCTTGACCGATTGCAGTCGAGCGGCTTGCACAAAGCTGCGGTTATAGTCAAGCAAGGTCGAAAGACTTCGATTCAGAGTTCGAACTGCGCGTCTTAAGGTGGTTGTCGTCCGTGTTGAAGTTGTCGAGAATTGAGTGTCGCTCACGTCGCGGTAGGGATTCAGTAATTCGAGGTTCCCTTGGGTCAGTCAACACGCCAGCATTTCATAACACTCGCTTAAGCAAACATTAAACAAACATTAGTAGGCACAGCGACCGCTTGAGCCGCATCCGCTCAAACACAATTGCACGGGAATATCATCATGCCTGCTCCGCGCCTGGACGCCCACGAGAGACCACCGCTCAAGATTCGGAATGAATATAAGAGATTTTCCAAACTATACGCTGAAGATATCGACCAAAATTTGGATATTATCGACTTTAGACGCGGTCTCACTGCTGCTCAAAATGAACATATTGAGCAGATTGGAGTAATATCAACAGACCGTTTGACCGCACTGTGCCATACTTTCGCACAGTCGGAGACCGGATATGTGCATGAGAGTCCCAACTTAGATAATTTGTTGCCCATCATAGATATCCCAATATACCAACATCGAGGACTGCCAGGCAAGTTGCCATTTGCCGATTCCCGAATTAACCAAGGCTGATGCTGTTCATAATAGGGCTTTGCATACTGCCGTCTTTACTACCCCCTAAGACACAGTTATATCTCTTGTCGCGTTTGTTACACCGGGATCTCTCGAATCCTAGCCATAAAACTAACATTCACGCGCACTACCATGTACCATACTTAGAATATCCGGATGGGAGCCTAAGGAAAGGCACGTTTTTTAGGCAGCCACAATCATCCTCTGATGTATTTTTGCCAAAGAATTCAAACTCTCATAAATCCCTCAGCATAACTCAATTCTTACAGAGGAAGTTGCGGTGGGTGACCCTTGGCGGGCAATACGACTGGACGAAAAAGCAATATCCGCAGGAGACTCCACCGCCTTTTCCACCCGACATCGCCGATCTCCTACAGGGCCTCTTTCCAGAGATGAAAGCACAAGCTGCTATCGTCAATCTATACTCTCCAGGCGATACGTTGAGTATGCACAGAGATGTCAGCGAAGAGTGTGACAATGGCCTTGTCAGTGCAAGTTTTGGCTGTGACTGTATCTTTGTGGTTGGAGTTGAGGTGGAACCAGAGAACGGTTCTTCCGACCTAGACATGACGCAAGGTCCAACGGGTGTTGACGACGGCCAGGAGAGCCGCAAGGAGGCGAACGTGTTGGCTCTCAGACTTCGATCTGGCGATATTGTATACATGTCAGGAAAGGCCAGGTTTGCGTGGCATGGTGTACCAAAAATCATGTCTGGCACGTGTCCAAAGTGGCTACGAGACTGGCCTGCCCCGATAACCTCGGAGTCACAGGCAGAAGATGAAAGTAGTTTGGAAGCATTTGAGCCTTGGAGAGGATGGATGATATCAAAGAGGATCAATCTAAACGTGCGGCAGATGTGGTAGTAGTTTTACTTTAGAAGAACAAAGTACCGCATTCTAGCAGAAAAAGTACACTCATGAAAGGGAAGAATTTCTGTATCCTCTTGTTACTATGTGGTCAAAATGATCCCTCCTGCAGATTGTTTCACAGCCGTAACATCGAGCCGTATTTTCGGGAGCGTTGCACATCGAGGTACCTGGAGTGACATGCGTATACCTTATCACGCTAAAGCCTAAGCCGCCACTCCTTTTAGTGCACAGCACAGATACTTCATGCACAGCAACGCTCAGTCATTTTGAAGAGCTTCCGTATCCACGCTCCAGCAACCAATCTTGAAGATATCACCCCGTGCTGGAGGGCTCCGAACGATGGCTGAGCCAGCTCCGGCTTCCACTCCACACTCTGCCGCCCACACTCCGCAAGGCAAGTCACCAGCGCCGAAGGACAAGAGCTGCCCGTACTGCCATCAACCATTCACCTCGTCTTCCTTGGGTCGACATCTCGATTTGTACATAAAAGAGAAAAACCCCAAACCAGCAGATGGTGTTCATATCGTCGAAGAGATTCGGAAGCTTCGAGGAAATATTACACGTCGACAAGCTCGACATTCTTCATCAAAACGCGAGAGTGAAACGCCAGCTCCCGCGAATGCCGCTCATCCTCTGCAGGAAACACCAACATCACCTTCGCTGAACCGTTCAGTGTCCGAAACACTTGCGCCTGAGCGTGTTCGCATGAGCTTTAATAGGGATATACCTTGGCAAGCGACGGGAGTAATTAGGGATACGACGAAACCACTGAAGGATATTGGAAGGAGGCTTGAGACGCAACGAGATGGCGCAAAGAAATACTACGCGAAGAATGGCGTCGACAAGAAGGAGAGATTCGTCGAGGAGAAAGACAACGCTCGAGCTGCGGAATTAGCTCTGAAGGAAGTTTTGGACAGTATTAAAGCTGCTAAGTCAGTAAAAGTCACGTCTAGGCGGCTAGACTAGTTTTCAAGCTAACTTATTCATCCCATGTTGCAGTGCCAAAAGCCAGCCTACTTCGCCTCTTGATTTCGCACCGTTCACTCTCAACTTTCCTGCCTTAGCTTTACAATGTTTATCGCCTCCTCCCACCCTATTCTCGGCTCATACCTTTCCAAGTGTCTCATCATGGTCGATTGATCCGCCAGGCCAAATGCAGTATGACGCACTCGTGAGATATTTTCGAGAGAAATTCAGACAGTTCAGACCTGGGCTCATCGGAATGAATGGTCAAAGTAGTGCAAATGGGATGCTAAATGGAATGCACGTTTATCCAAACGGCTTGAACGGACACGGGAACGCGAACGACGGAAACGAAGAGGAAGAAAAGGTCCTGAAGCATCTCCTCGACGCATTCAACTACTGGACAGCACTGCCAGAGCAAAAGAAGAATGAATGTTGGAGGTTGGAAGTGCTCCGGGGATATGTTCGAACTGAGGAAAAGAGGAAGGAGACCCAGGTTCGTCTCGACCAGGCGCAGCAAGAGATCGAACAACTCAAGGCGCAAGTGAGCAGGTCGAGTAAGCCGAACCGACCAGGAGAGTTTCTGGCAACTCCGCTACCGCTGCTGCCAAATTCGTCTCTCATCCCTGCAGCAGTGGCGCGAGAACTCAATAATGAGCTTGGTGCGAACCTGTGCAATTTTGATTTCGACCGCCTTGTATCAAAATGGAAAGCCGCCATCCAGGAAAACCGAAGAGCAAGCTTTGGTATGGCTGGACAGAGATACCTCCCCGGCACGCCTCAGTCAACTGGCTTCCCCTCATCAAGTGGTCCCGGTGGCATGATGGTCAATGGAACCTCCCAGTATACTGGAATGGGAGAGGATGAAGATGAAGATGATGATGATGATGAGTTGGCAGATATCGATAACCACGGCGAACAACACCATGGTGGAGGCGGGCCTCCGTCCGGTCGTGCACCGCAGGCTATGATGGACCGAGGCGTTCTTGATCCCAGCCTCGGCGGGAATCCTGGCGGCATGAGCATGGACTGTGGCATGGACGGGCAAAATGACGTTAACTCTGAGGGATTTTTGGGTGGACGGATGCTGATGGGATTGAGCGCGAGTGATTTTACTGGAATGAATGGCCCGATGAATGGTGGGATGAGCGGTGGGATGAATGCAGGTATGGGTGGGGGTATGGGCGGAGGTATGGGTGGAGGCATAGGTGGAGGGATGAATGGGGGCATGAATGGAGGTATGAATGGCGGGATGAGCGGCGGTAATGGAGACGGGATGAACGGTTGAGGGGGCTAGTCTATATCCGGTTTTTCTTCACTCTACCTGTGCGCAATTTGAGCGTTCACATCATTTTCCTTCGGCGTTTAAACAGAACCATATTGGAGGCGCGAGCCTTCCATCTCAACTTACCGTTGGCGGCCTTTTGCTCTTTTGGAACTGTATCAACACTTTTGCGCCTATTTTCTCCAAGCAGTTCTTGGAAGATCAACTGCTTTTAGAACTATCTCACCTAGCGGTTCTTGTCGTCCCACGCAGGGAAGCGGACGGGGGGGGGTTGAAGAACTCTCTACCCAGCCTTTCAGAATTCAATCAAATCAACCATAGATCGAAAACACACTCGAAGGGAACAACTTTTCCTTTATCTGGAAGTTCATTAGGTCTTCTTTCTTTTGTTCTAATGTATCATTACAGACAATTAGGAAAGACAACTTTCGCCGTAATACGACAATAGGAAAACACATCCACAACATCTCGGACATGCTGTATCCAAGATTTTATGCCGCCCATCCGCCCGATGCTAGATTGCTGTACATGATCGGGAAACCCAATTTCCCGGATATGAATGCATAAATCCATGCCATGTCCTTGCCACGAACTCTCCCGTAACTTATTGTCGAACTCTCCTTCCACACTGTGCAACCGACGTATATACACCCTATTCAGCCTCCCATTCTTCCGCCCCTTCCCACCTATCTCCGTGAAAGAAAGGGATCATTCAGTCCCCGGCATCACTATCTGTGCCTCCTCCGCCGAAGAACCTAGAGAAGAGTTCTTGGCCAGCAAAGATTAGGTATGCGATCAAGGCGATGAGGAAGAAGAGGACAAGTATTATAATTGCGATAGTTATGTTACGTGCGACCATTGTGAGTGTGTGCCTGTGGTCGTGGATTGGAAGCCGTGGTTGCAGGCCTGTAGGTTCGTGAGGTGGATATAGGTTTATGAACGCAGGCGTTCAGTCAATTCTTGCGATTGCGAGATGTGAATGCGAGTGTAATGTTGAGGTTATGAGCGTATGGAAAGCTTGCGGCTGTGGGAGAACGAGAAGCTGAAGGGCACATAGGAGGTCAACCAATATATTCACAACAAGACCCTGATATTTGTAAGAGAGCTCTATATTCATAGGCTTCCCATAAGGCAATGCACATACACACCTGCGTATCGGAGAAAAAGAAGTCCGAATTCGTGATGCACGTCGCTATCCGTCTAATGTCATAACCCAACGAAACGTTCGTCCGGAATTGCCTTGAAATGCTATGGAATGCGGCGCGCTTTCTCTGCCAATCAATCACTTTCGCTCCGTTTGCAAGTGACTGAATTTGGTGATGTGCGCGTATGCGGGTTCGTGAAGGCTGTAATCTGGGATCTGTATGTATGGTAGGGAGGAAGTGTCGGGGGTGCAAGATCTCAGCAGGAAAAGGTGCGAAGCTTTCCCGCCAAGAGATTAATCGGGGGCTGGACCTGCGCAAGGCAAAGGGACAACGGTATTAATACCAGCGCTTCCGACGCAGTGTGGAACCCAGTGAAGTCCTTCTAATTATGACTTTGAAGGTACCTGTTATCCAGACTTTTTGATTCAATTATCCTGAGATCTTTCCATCCCTATAACCCAGTTGCACAGAAGACCAGCACACTCTCGCCCTGCTTAGCGTTACGTAGCCATTGTTTTGATTTTCCCTCAGACCCCAGCACCTAGCAACCCCAATAGGCGGTAACTCAGCAGCACCCAAGCCTTGACTAACCCACTAATCGTCAACCAGCTCACCTCGGCTCTCGCCCGAAAAAGTATGTCGCAGAAGAGGCCCTCCGCTCAGGTATCTCGTATCTTCATACGACAGACCCCACCAAGAATAATCCCAATCGAGGAAATCCGTCGTGCTCAGTACACCTTAAGAGTCGTCGTAATCCTCCCCACCATATAAACTCCACCACGATATCACCAACCACAAAATCCACGAACCGCAATCCCCCCTCTCCCACCCCACGATCATGCGCCCATCCGAACCACGCCCTCCAACCGCAGGCCCAGACTCAGGCACCATCCCACCATTCCCCCTCCGTGTCTCGGGGCCAGTCGTAGCCGGTTTCGGGCGTGGAAGTAGAGAACTTGGAATACCGACCGCGAATATTCCACTCACAGGCCTCAGTGTAGGAGGGTGTGAGGACGTAGAGAGTGGGGTTTATTATGGGTGGTGCGGATTAGGACCTCTGCCGGCGGATGGAGATAAGAAGGAGAACGTGGCGGCGGAGGAGAAAGCAGAGACGCCGGAGAATGCGAAGGGGACAGATCCGGGGGATTGCGTATATCCGATGGTCATGTCGATTGGGTGGAATCCGTATTATAAGAATACAGTTCGCTCTGTTGTGCGTTATCCTAGACTTCCCCGCCCGTCAACCTTTTTTGTACTAACTTCCGCTTTTTAGGAGGTACATATAATGCACTCCTTCCCATCCGACTTCTATGGTGCTCCCCTTAAACTCTTGATTTTGGGCTATATAAGACCGGAATATGATTACGTGTCCAAGGAGGCATTGATCGAGGATATTAATATCGATATTGAAGTTGCGAAGAGGAGCTTGGATAGGGACGGGTATAAAGCTTTGAGGGATGATGCGTGGCTGCAGGAGTTTTAAGCTTGTCACGGGATGATAGGGATGGGAATTTAGATAGGGCAGGTACTCTGGGCGTTTCAGAAGGCGGCGGTACAGTGGGATGCGGAAAGTTTGAACACACTTTCGCTTAGCTTTTGGTGTGAGGTGTGTTCAAACCTTCCGTGTGGGGCTGTACTATTGATGGACTTTTTAGAATTGCAGTACGAAAATGAGAAAACATCCACTTTGTTAGGCTCGAATTTAACCTACCAGCATCTTGATTCTATGGAATCTGGCCACCCATCTCCACTATTCTAGATGTAAAGAACGCGTGTCACCACTCCAAAAGGCCCGATTACGCCCGTTTAGAAGGGTTACCCCCCCATGAACAAAAGCCCACATGCTGGCCCGACCTTAGTTGTGGAAGCAATAGGCGGTGGCCGACTTTTCGCTGAAAACGTACAAAGAGAGTCTATATGGTGTAGCAAAATGTCCAAAATGCTCCTTCGTCAGCCCTCAGGGCGCCCCGAACCCTTTCCCATTCTCCAAAGCAATCTTCAGTTTTTGCGCTAACTTCTTTCTTGACGCATACTCCGGTAGAAGAAGCCGCCCGAAACACGTCAAACTCGTCGGCACGCGCTATATTAATAAATCCACTGTTAGCCCACAAGCTTCGCATAACGACAGGAATCGCATAGCGACGACTTACATCACTATCTCCACCGCTTCTCTGCACCACGAATAGAATACTTCCCAGTCCATTAACCGGCACGCGGTCACTCGCTGTTACAAACTCAAGTAACTGCCGCTTCTGCTCAGGGCTATACTGGCGTACGACAGCCCAGAAGTCCTGGATGACGCGGTGTTTGGCGCTGTAGCCGTCGTCATAGCGGGCAGTCCTTTCGAGCTCGGCGATGTCAATATCTTGGTGGCCTTCAACTAACATTTGAAGAGCTGAAGGGGAGAACATCTGAAATTTACGACGGAGGTTAGTACGGGCAAATTCTAAGAGTATCATGGCATTTGGGTGCAACTGACAGATAGTGCCTTGCGGTCTAGGCAAACAAAAAAGCCACGGGAAAACGCCTCAAACTGTGCGCTCACAGAGTAGTCGGTCAACCAGGTGATGTAATCTCGCACGTACTCATCTCTGTTGGCGTTCGTAACCATTTCTGATTCCTCGTATTCCGAGGGGCTAGGTCTGTGGTTTCGGATAGTCGTTCCTGCTTTACCATAGATCCACGGAGAGGGCGTGTCGAGTTTTTCTAGTGCGTCACATATGCCTCCGCCGTCTCTGGTCTTTGGCGGCCATGGTGTCCCCACAGAAGTCTTCATATCGATGCTCAGTCTCGTCCCGAACGCCTCAACGCCGAACTCGTAGGTCCTGTAAAAGACGTCCGCGACGTCGCCGTCTGTCCAGGTAAGCAGATCCGAAAGACCCTTCGCTAGGTCTGGCCAGCCGTCTCTGATATGTTCGATATCTGCCACTGGCATACCGAGTAGCTTGCGGTATAGTGCTTTCGGAAAAGTGACTGGAAGTGTGAGGCCATTGTAAATCGCGAGGGAAACGAGTAGGCCAAGGAGTTCGTATTTGTAGAGCGGCTCAAGAGTGGCAGGTTGGAACCAAGTCATTCTGGTTCGTAGATCTGTCGTGTATAGTCCTATACAATAACTGTCAGTTGATTCGGAAATCCCACTACTGATGAAACAGTGCAGCCTACCGTAAGCAGGGCTCAATGCCTCACTCATCGCTATCCGGAAAAACTCTTGTTGGACGCCGCCATGGTCTACTCCCTCCTCACCCTCATCCATGCCCATTCTTATTTTTAATGGCCGCATCAATTCTCGTCTTTCACGTCTCCAGAGTTGGTCCAAGGCATCGACAAGCAAATTGTCCCTCCGCACCTCGAGGACGAGATAATGCGAGACTGCCTTCTGCAAACGAGGCAAAAGTCCTCCGGCATCGGGGTTTGGATCCATGAAAGCTACTTGCATTAATAATCTAGACATAGTCATCGATGTCTCAAATGATCGGGACATATTCGAGAAATTGATTGCTCGTAAGTATGTAACTAGAGTCGATGGTGGAAAAAGAAAGGGGTTCGAGAGTAGATGCATGGTTTTTGAACTGGGTGTGGATGATAACCATTCAACGGGCGTCTCCAACGAGTCAATTCGATCGGAGATAAACGACGTCTGAAACAATTCTGGCTCAAGCTGCAAACGATCGCGCCTTTCATCTGTCATACTGTTAGCAAATAATACAGTGGCCGCTGCCTCGAGATTGGAAGCTAATGACTAAAAAGGCTAAGACAGGATATTCTTCACTCACAAAGACTAGCGAGCATCGTGATCGCTCCACCAACGACGCTGCATCTTGGAACCTCTTCCTTTCCGTCCCATTCTTTGAGTAGAGCGCTACGAATCCATTCGGTTATGAATGCGGGGATTGATAGGCCTTTTTTAATAGGTTGCTCCAAGTCCCATAATGCCCAGGTACTCATATACGGCTCCCCTTGCTTGGGTGGTTGCCAATCTGCAAAGTGATCGCAGACAATCTCCATGACACTACGCAAATCAAAATCGCCATCTTTTAATTTTCGCCCTTTACGACACTTTGTCATCATGACATCAGAGAAGTAAGCCCTCGCAGCGACAACCTTGGCTAGTCTTTTCATTAACCTCAGAGCCATTTCGTTTTCAAGAGCTTCGATGACGTTCATCATTTCGACAACAGGTCCCATATCCGGTGTAACAACATTTGAATCCGGTGCTACCTTTCCTTGGGCCCGCAGTTTGTGAACAGCGAACCACGCTTCCGGCGATTCAAAAGGGAGACTGGCGGCCAAGGCGTGGAGGCAAATGATGACAAGATGAGCGGCTTCGGGATCTGAAAAATACCTTGCCTTCGGTGGAGGAACGTTTGGGATAGACGTGTGCGAGAAAACAGACGAGTTTGACGTGGCCGAGCTTAGGGCAGCCTTCAGCCGCGGACTCCTTGGTGGTGTAAGTTCGGGCGGTGGCGTGAATAAACCTTCAATAGCAGCCCATAGACTCTCGAAGACGAGTTGAGAGTGGTCGGCCGTAAGTAATCGGAGGACAGAATCTATATAGAGTGGGTGTGGCCGGACTAAAGGCGAGCCACTTCTCTCGCTTTCAGGTTCTTTACATTCGCTTCTGAAGGAGCGAAGAATTGACGCCGGGTCGCTCAAAACGTAGAAGATACTCTGCCTGGTAAACACATCTGCTTCTGTAAATCGACTACGCTTAATCTTCACCAAGTCATCAAAAAAGTCCTCAACAGTGAAGTCCGGCCTCTTGAGGTGATCCAGGGTATGTAACTCGGCCTTTTGAAGTGCTCTTGGCTTTCCCATAGACTTAAGGAATTCGCGTTCGTGACGAGGAACAGGATTTGCACCTTCCATAAGCTCGGCAAGCGCTCTTACTGTTTCGCAGGAGAGACGGGATAACGACTGCGGGGGCCGAACGAAGTTTGGGGCGTCACTAGAGCCATGTTCGGATTTTACTTTGACTTCGTCCTTTGGGCCATCAGCCGCGGGTTTGCTATTCTTCTCATCAAGTATCGGAGGCGTGGTAAATCCAAGATTAACCATCGCAAGTTCATCCAAGGAACATTGTCGGTGCTTCGTAGGCTTCTTGCTTGTAACGTTGTAACTTTTGAGGGGTCCGTCGTATGGTGTTTGGCCATAGAACCGTCGCGGAGCAGGCGGGCACTGGGGTGATTTGATCGGCCTTGGAAGCCCAGTGGGCTGTAGCTTTTCCCTGATGACTTGAGGTAGCTGTGACGCCCGGTGGCCATCGGGCGGTCCTAATGAACGTCGCCTGCGCGACTTCGGGGATGGGGGTAAGCCTATCGATGAAGAGAGCGTCTCGTTATCTGGCCGTTGCGCCGGAGGTAGTGTGGGTTTCGTTTGAGCTGACAGCGAATGCTCGTCCACGGGAGGGTTTTGTCCTACACTGCTGTTTTGCGGAGTTTTTGGTTCCAGCGATTTCTTTTCTAATCCAGCCGCAGATTGCCTTTTAGTGATTTCATCAGGGGCAGAACGATACATTTTCTGCGGTAGTCGCAGGAATAGATTTGTATATTCGTGTTCCCGTCCTTCAGGCGCAAACGCATAGACCTCTTCCATTCTGCGAGGAGGTAGCCACTCTAGCATCCTCAAAGGGTGCGTATCAAATAGGTTTTGCGTGAATGACTTCGGATCCTTCTTAGATTGTTTTTTCACAGGAATCGCAAATCCCATGTTCTCCAGTTTAGCCATAGTGCTAGATGACTTTACTAGACCTACTAACGCCACATCCGCCGTTGGGGTTCGGCTCGTCGCCTCCAAAATCTTGACCTTTCCTTTGCCATAAAAGGATTCGTGATCTTGACGTAGGCCATGGCCAGACTCCCCAGCGGCCGTGGAGCTAGTTCTAGCATCTTCGGTCTTCTCCGACAGCTCTTGCTTATCGACCATAGTATTCACTAATTCCTCTGGGACAGCAGGCTTGTGTGGGCAGAGGGCTTGCTCTCCATCGTCTTGGCTAGCTAGATAGCAGGCGATGGTCCTCGCACTAACGACGGTCAACTTGCGGGCTGGCCCTGGGCTTATCCTCCGCCGACAGGAGAAGCACGTTGGAGTGGTGCAGGCCGGGTTCTGACAACCGTGGAGGAGCTGCGATATGTACCTGAGATCATGCACGCATCCTTAGCGTCCTTGGTCAAAGCTCTAGTATCTCCGAGGCGATCGAAAACTTACCTCCTGATGAGTTTTCTAAATGACCTCTGCCTATCCACCGCACGCATGCAGTATATGCGATTGGGATCTCTCACGTACACAGTGTTCTTGACCAGGACATCTGGGGCATTTTTGGGCAGAGCGGCGAAGCCCATATTGTAGAGAGAGCTGGTTGATGATATAGTAAAAAGAGGGCCATGATATGCCTCACTGGCGCTTTCCAACTTCGCCTGGGTCATGTCGTCCGTCTATCGGAAGCCAGGACCGTCCCAAGGGCTCCGTGCGCAACCCTTCCGAAGGTGAGCTTTCTGAGGAGCCGCGTTTTGGAACTTCGCCGCTTAAGCCTTGGCGACACTTCTTCAACCGAAACGCTTAGGGCGTCCCTTCCTAGGGTCTGATAGACGTCACTTCGTGCACAACGAACACAAAATTATGCACTGAATATCCATTTCCGCACAATACTTGAAACCGCGCAGCCCTCGACTTCTCTCTAACTACAAGTTACACCCTACTTCTCACACAACCAATATCTACAACCCTACCTTTCGTGCTTATATTTAATATCATCAGAATCTATCCGCTGCCTCTGGGCAAAGCATTGTGGCGCTAGGTGACCTTGCTTACGGAGCTGGAAACCAAGTCTTTGGGATCCGCAGGGCGTAACGCCGTTTTACCCGCTCAACTCGAGCTCCAACGTCAGAGCAAATTTGCAGATTCACTCTCTATCCTTAAAGAAGACGCCACCGACCCTCAAATACACACTCTTTCTCTCGCTCACAGCCCAGACTATACAACAGTCTTATCGGCCACACGACCTACTCCCACTTCCTCGAAATTTTGATGGCCACCATTATGTCGGCCAGAACCCCGATGGGCGTGTCCCCAACGACAACATCACCTCACTCCAACGTCGCGTCAGCACATCCCTTCACCTGCAATACATGCCAAGTGGCTTTTCGGAGTAGTGAGCTACAACGCGGGCATATGCGCAGCGACTGGCAGTTCGTATCAGGATTTCATTTTTCGTGTATAGTTTTGCTGACGGAGATATAGTCGATATAACCTCAAACGTAGAATTGCCTCACTTCCGCCCCTGACATCAGAGGTTTTTGCGGAGAAGGTTTTAACTGCTCAGGCATCATCGTCAGCCGCGGCAGCAAAAGCATCCTATGAAACTGTCTGCCAAGCCTGCCAGAAGACGTACTTCAGTGAAAATGCGTACCAAAACCACCTTGGAAGTCAGAAACACAAGGCTAAGGTTATGGCTTTACACAATGGAACTACAGCTGCTAGTGGTGCAGTGGATGACGAGATCGCGTCCGTTATGAGTTCGACATTCTCTTTGGGCGAGCCCATTGATGCAGACGAGCCCCAGAAAGGATTGGACGCCGGAACCGACGCAGAATTGTTAGACGTTATCAAAGTCATCAAGGAAACCAGTATCGACAACAAGAAAACTGACGCGCAGGTATCTGGCCAATCCAATCAACCTGAAACTAAAAACACGTCAAATACTTCATTGGCGACGACCGCCACGCCTCCAGCTGTTGCACCCTCTAATGCACCTATGAGTTCACCATTATTGACTTGCATGTTCTGTAATTATGTTTCTCCGTCTCTTGCCCTAAATGTTTCACACATGGGGAAAATCCATGGCATGTTCATTCCCGAGCAGCCATACTTGATTGATTCGGAAGGTCTTGTCAAATACTTGGCCAAAAAAGTTCTAGAATATCACGAATGTCTCTACTGCGGGAAGACTAAGGGTACCACCACCGGCGTACAGACCCATATGAGGGACAAGGGTCACTGTATGATTGCTTTTGATACTGAAGAACAGATGATAGAGGTTGGGCAGTTCTACGATTTTCGGAGCACGTATTCAGACTTCGAGGAAGACTCAGAAGATGAAGGCGAGATGGACGATGCTAGCAACAAGGAGAATTCCGGGGTCAAGCTTGGGGCGAAGCGCCGTACGAACCTTACTGCGACTGCCATTGACGAGAATGGTGACGCGAAGGACATTGGTGAAGATGAGGTTGATGCGGATGGGTGGGAAACCGATAGTTCGGCTTCGTCATTGGACTCTGCGGATCTCACCGCCGTGCCCTTGGACGACCATAGTCACCAATACCAGAAGTTGCACAAACATCCACATCATTCGCACCATGATGCCCGCCCTCACCATAACAAGGACGGGTGGCACTCGCATGCACATCATTCGCCTGCACATGCCGTGTACCACTCTGAATATGAGCTCCATCTCCCAACTGGACGGACTGCCGGTCATCGTTCTCTAGCCCGCTACTTCCGCCAAAACCTACATAACTATCCGTCGTCAAGTGCGCAGGCCGAGGTGCGAGCCATCGGCAGCGGATCAAGCTCCGAAAATGAAGGTCCTAGAGGACGTCAAGTAGTTAGTCGTGCGGACGGCGGCTTGGGTATGATCGGTGTGAGCGGCACCAAGAAACGCGAGATCAAGGCCGTTGAGATACGGGAGCGAAAGCGCGAAGGCAGAGTGAGGGATAGACATCAATGGGGTCTTGACAAACGTGGCAACATGCAAAAACATTACCGAGTAAGCAAGTACGTCTTCAGAACACTAGACCAGCATCTAACAGCCCTTATAGGATCCGTTGCTGCAGTAAATTCCGCAAGTATTTATCTGCGTTTTTTATTCTTCTTTTCGTTACAGATACTGTTATTCTCAAAGGTGGCGTGCATTCGGAACGTTTGCAAAGCAGGCGCGATTGATTTATCTCAAACTCACACGCAGATTCAGTTTATTTGGTTCGGAAGAAGGGCTGTAGATCGCTTCAATTACGCTTGACGACTGTCGTGATGGGGTATTTCGATGGCATGGATCGGAGATCACTACCACGCGAAAATACACGCCTTCCTTCGTTTGGATTGCTTGTCGTTTTTTCCATTGCAAGCTAGTACAGAAGTATCGGGAATATTGCGGCGACTTAGTCCCACAGTAAAAAATATTTAAATGCATAGTTATCCTCATTTATGCGGACTGAAAGGCTGTGAAACTTCTGTGTGTCTGTCAGAAAAGTGTACCGCCGATACCTGGAGCTGGTCCTAGCACGCAAATCGGATGTGGGGCATATTTCGAGGACAGTTGAACCCGCGATGCATCCGTAAATCGCCCACAACACAGCAAGACGTATTTGACAAGTCATGAGCAGACTACGACTAGGCCGTAGCCAAATAAAATGACTAAGTACATGAAACTACAACGTTCCGTTGCCGTTAATCTCTAAAATATCTATAGCCGCAGAGCCATGCAATCGCATATGCGTAGAAAGCGCATGCCCGCACAAACTCTCGAGATTTCCGGTACTTGAACCGGCGACTCAGGTATTTTGTTCAACATGGTAACGAAGAAGCATACAAA
Organism: Nothomitra cinnamomea; assembly: GCA_022345685.2. Classification (NCBI taxonomy): domain Eukaryota; kingdom Fungi; phylum Ascomycota; class Geoglossomycetes; genus Nothomitra; species Nothomitra cinnamomea. The sequence goes on along the minus strand of JAJDMX020000122.1, from coordinate 81,274 downwards.
CTATAGAAGACCTCCTAAGACCTTACAAGCCTGCTAGGGGGACACTCGGGTTCCACAGCTTTGACTCCTAATAGAGGTGGCGAGCCTGCTCCCCTTCGAAAGAGGTTAGACAATGAACAGAGACGAGAGCTGCCCATCTCGCCAAAGAACATTTGGAAATAACGCCACTGATAGGTGAAGAACGGCTTCTTTTGTTCTCTCATGCAGATACAGAAAGTGGCCGATTAAGAAGCTCGAAGTAATACGAATAGTTTATACAGTACTAAGATTCCCACCTAAGAAGGGATGGGAAAGGAATCTAGAGTGCACAAGGCAGCTACGAGATCTTGGAACAACCAGAGCTTCACACCACACGCAGAGGAAAAACATGCGAAAGATTCAGAGTCTCTGGAGAAGCGAGCGTTGCGCGTCCGTCCCTGACCACCCCCAAGTAGGCCCTGGGTACTATGAGACGCCAGTAACACAAGCCGACTTTTGCGAATAAAAACTTGGTACGCTAAAATGAAAGGGTACGTTCCTGTGGTAAGTAGGGAGAGTGAGTAGCCCCAGTTTTCCTGCGAAAAGCCTTTTGCAGCTCGTTAGGACGAACAGTTGCTCAAGCGTCTCTCCAATATTGCTCTTCCCCATCAAGCCAATAGGGCCGATTATAGCGCAGACACCAGAGTGATCCCTTCGGCACCAGAGGCGGAGGTGGACCCATGAGCATTATAGCGGAATATTCCTTTCTGGGAGGCAAGTGCCCTAAGTTGATCGGTATGAAACTACTCTATGCAAGGCGTCCTTAGATATTAAGGGATATCCCAGCTCCCTTCTGTCTATTAGGAAGCTCCCCAGGGTAGCAGTGCCGTCGACCTAGATACATGTAACTGATCCAGGTATGAGACAACTACTTCTACCTTTTGTTGAGGGTCAGCCGTGATTCCAATCACTAGAGGAGATCACTTACCATTGGTTGCGGTGGAACCGCCGAGTAACCACTGGCAGGCACGCAGACAGGTCACGATGTGGTGTGTGTTTGGGCTGGCGCCCAGTCGGCGGTTGGTAGGATGAGGCGAGGTAACGGCGCTTAGGAGAAACCAGAGTAGTAGCTGGACTGTCTATTAAAGACGCTCGTTTCCCTTGTATTGCTTTAGGTTAGTGAGCTGTGTTCGTTCCGCCGTTTGCTAGTTGCTAGTCAATTGAATGCTTCCAACTTCATAACTTAACAACTTTGTTCGCTTCAGCGGTCCATCTAGCATCAGGCACAGAGCTGGTTCACGACTCCTAATGCGAAACCCGGATTCATTGGCTCCGGACCAGGCCATCTCGCCAGGTACCGCCCCCGCAGCTGGAAACAGGAACGGATGGAAATGCCAAGGGCTAGAATGAGTGAAGGAGGCAAAAGTAGTAGTAGCCTCCGCATTGCGCCATTAGTTATCTAGATACCCAATGAGAGAAGTAGAAAACCCTTGCGATGAAGGCTCCTGGCATTCCTAGTCCGCCCCATCAAGGAATTCTTATATCACGTTGCTGCAGGAGAGTGAGTATACGAAGACATACTAGGAACACACATAGGGCGGTGGCGGGCGAGAGCTGCTGGAATGTCAGGCGATGCGGTACCGTTTTCAACCACCTTGCGCACGGTCCCACCTTTCGCACAATTTTCCTCGCCAACTACGACATCAAATTTGAAGCTATACAGCCACATATAAAGGATAAAATCGTCAGATTTTTTAGCGTAACACACTATCGACCTTAGAGAGTCTTTCTAACTACTTGACAGAGTCGTGATAGCGCTGAGGGAGGCGTACTTGCCTCTCGTCAATTGAGCGTTAGTGGTGCTTCTACTATCTCTGGTGCAGGTACAGCAACAATTTCTACCTTATCTTGAATTCTAATAGTGTAGTAGCCTTCTTCTTGCCCTTCTTAACCTGCCTAGAGTTATTTTGGAGTTATGTATTAATCTGTTTTGCAAGTCTCTCTTCTTTCTGTTATCTCTTCTCTACTTCTATAATTGCATTTTCTTATTATAGGCTTTAATTCTTCTTCTCTTCTCTATCAACTATTGTTTCTCTGCTTTCTCTATCTCTTTACAAAGTTTGCTTTTCTCTTTTAAAGTATGTACATAAGCAATAACTTCTTTCTTCTCTTTTTAAATATTATATACTCATTTTACTTTATTAAAACTATAGAAAATAGTACCTCTACTTTTAGAAGCTTAAATTTTCAGTAATAATGACTTCTCTTAATTATGCTTCTTTTACTTTCTAATCAAAGTAGTTTAATCAAAATAGTTTTAAGGCTCTTATATCATAGTTGAAGAAGTATATTTTTAGTTAAAAGTAATATAGTTATATTATTTAGTTTTATTACTCTTTTATTATAAATATCATAAATTATACAAATAGGATTTATAATATACTATAAATTATTATCTATTTTTTAATTTTTATGAATATAATGTTAAGAATAAAGTTAACAAATAAAACTAAGAATAAACTTTATAATATAAAGTTTAAAGAATATTTGATAGTATTTATTAAATCTACTTTACTGTGACAATCTAACTTTAATAAGGTTTTATTTTCTTAATTACCTTAAATGTTTAAGTATGTAGTAAAGTATTCATAGAATAATCACAAGACAATTATATTAGTTTTGTATATTAAGATAATAAAATATTTCTACTATAATTATATCAAAAAATATTTTAAATGATAATTATTAGTATGAAGCTTAATTACTAAATTAACAAGATATTTAATATAAAGAAAAGGAAAGATACTTTCCCTAAGATTTTAATACAGTATTAATAGCTACCTCTTTACTAATCTCTTAACTACTTATCAATAGATGACTTATACCATTTAGTAAGTATATTATCTAGTATAATTCATAATATAATTTATATAGAGTCTAATAATGAAACTTGAATTATTGTGACTTATAAGTTCTTACCCATGCCTGAGTTACTTACTATACTTAACTAACATATCTTTCAGTTGCTAAGTATCTTTTAGCTCTTTTAATTATTTCTTCACATTTAACAAATTAAAGTCCTGTAAATTATTAAGTTTTCTGTTGATCAGTTACTTCCTGATTAGATAATTTGGTAATTATGTAACTAGTTAAAATTATTACTTTAACCAAAGTGTAAGTAATTTATTAAGTTATTGCAAGTTGTTCCAATTGTGCAAGTCCCACTTTGACCTTTACTTATCTTTTAGTAAATACTATCTATCCTCATATTTAGTTCATCTTTATTGAACTATATATGCTATCTTTAATTTTATGAAGTTATAACTTAATTTAATAGTAACAATATACTATTGAATTATAGTATTATTTTAATAAGACTTAAAATGTTTATAACATTTACTTCTAATTATGGCCTTGATATCTATAAGAGTTATTAATAGAAAATAGCTTAATTTTTAACTATAACTATATATACTAATAAATCAACTTTTAATATAATTATATTATTTTTTAAATTTATTGTAATTTATAATTTCAGTATCTATTTGATTATATAGTAAGTAATTATTAAAATTATTAATTTTATAAATGATTTTAAAGTGGTTTTTGGCTGAAATTCTTAATCTAGAGTTTGTAATTATTAAAGCTATTATTTAACTATATATACTTAGTAAATATATTAAATATAAAATATTAATATATAATTTTTAAAGTTATAACTTATTTAATCAAGTTTATTAATTGAAAGAAGATATTTTCTATTACTTTACTACTTATAACTTTATAATAATAGTAGTTTATAATTATTACTTAGTATTTCAAAATTATTCAATACATAAAGAAAGGTTAATTATATTATAAGGCTATTAAATTGTAAGTAGTTTTTATATAATAGATAAAAGGAAAAAATATTGAGTTATAACAGGTAATATATTATAATTTCTATTTGCATAGTATAATTTACTTTAAAAGCTTTTTAATATATTATTAGTTCTTAACTTTTAAGATAAAATTACTAAACTTACTAAATAAAGACTCTTCTTCTTCTACTATAGTAAACTAAATAGAAACTCTTTTAAGATTAAAGGAATATAGATTAATTCTTTCAAATCTACTTTTGATATTTTTAGTTAAGAAGTTCTTATTCTAAGCTTTTTAAAATAGAAAGAAGAAACCTTTCTTAATTAAATAACTTAACTTTTAATACTTGTATAGAAAATATTTCAGTTTGTTATTATAAGCTTGAGAGTATCATAAATATTTTAAGTCTTACTAGAATAATATTATGAATATAAAAGTAGTACTATAATAATTAAATTAGGTTATAACTTTATAAAATTATGAATAATATATATAACTTAATAAAGATAAACTGAATACAAAGATAAGTAGTACTTATTGAATATAAGTAAGAGCTAAAGTGTCACGGATATTCTGAGCCTCATCAAGAATGGCATGGACACGAGAGTGGCACTGGAACTATTGGAATGTATCGTTAGCTTATAGGACACGGATGGCTCGAACGGCTTAGCAAGGATGAACTGAATATAAGGATGAGCAGTACTTGCTGTAGGAGCATGGGGGCTGGAACAAGGGTTCGTGCAATCAGTGCCCTCAGTGTTGAGAGCACGACCCACAACAACTTAATAATTTACCCACACTTCTGCTAAGGCAATAACTTCAGCCAGCCACACTATTGCCAAGAAGTCTAGCTAGGAAGCGACTGGCCAACAGGAACCACCATGATCTACGGACGAGAAACTGTTGGTTGTAGATAAAGAACCAGAAGAGCTGAAGAATACTTGGCAGTTGAAGAACATGTCAGTTGAGTGTAGTGAGCAACTCAGGTATGAACAGAGGATTATGAGTCATGATAACTCAGGTTTTATTATTGGACTCGGCATGAGTCGGGGGTGAGTCACGCCGAGAAAAGAGCATCCCAAATAGTATGAGTCACCTGTTGGCAGGTAGCCAAGAGGTCAGTGAAGAGGCAGCTATAAATATAGCATTAAAGTCTTAAGGAAAGCGTCTTTCCTTTCCTTTTCACTGAAAGTCTTGTTAGTTTAGCAATAAAAGCTTCGTACCAAGAATCATCGCCCAAAATATTTTTTGATATAAGTTACAGTAGGACCGTTTCGCTATCTTAGTATACAAGACCAATATATCTGTTTCATGGTCACCCAAAGAATGCCATGCCATATACCTGAACGTCAAGACAAACTAGGAGACGAGATCTCATCAGAGTCAGATCGTCACATAAAGCAAAGTATATACAATTAGTACCTTTAGTACTAAAGGTGTAGTTAATAGTAATTTAATAATTTTCTATACTTCAATTAGATTAATAACCTTAATTAGTCATATAGCTATTAAGCAACTTAATTAAAAGATGACTAATGAATGAGAACCTTTATAGCTTATAACAATAATAGAAATTTTAGATTATTAAATATGAGTAAAGAACAAAAAGAGTTAAAAGATGCTTAATAGTTGAAGAACATATTAATTAGGTATAACAAGTAACTTAATTATTAGCAAAGAGTAATAAATTATTTGTTAATAGATAGTTAAAAGTTTAATGAAGAGATAATTATAAATATTGTTTTAAAGTCTTAGAGAAAATACCTTTTTTTCTTTCTTTATTAAATGTCTTATTAGTTTAGTAATCAAGTTTTATATTAAGAATTATTACTTAAAATATTTATTAATATAGGTATGAAATAATTATTTTGCTATTTTAATATACTAAACTGGTAAAGGTTTTAGGTATTGTAAAATAAATAATACTAATGTATATTATTTAGACTTAAGAGTGTTTAAAGTAACTTAATTTATAAATATAGTATTATAAATATCTTGGACTTTAAGTTGTAAAATACTATAGATATGAGAATAGTATCTAGAGATAACTTAGAAGGGAAGTTGACAAATCCTTGACTAGCTGAAAAAGTATAATAATCTGACACTGACAAGGTCTTGTCTTCTAGTTTATTTTAAGTATTCAGGTATATAGTAAGGTATTTATAGAGTAACTATAGAATAGTTATGTTAGTATCATATATTATAATAGTAAAATGGTTCTACAACAATTATATTAAAAGATATCTTAAGGTAATAATTCTTAGTACAAAGTTTAATTGTTAAATTAACAAAATATTTAGTAAAGAGAGAAGGAAAAATGCTTTCTTAAAGATTCTAATGTGATATTTATAGTTATCTCTGTACTGACCTCTTGGCTACCTGCTAATAGATAAGTCATATCACTTAATGTGTATACCTCTTGGTTTGGCTTACAATATGACTCATATTAAGTTCAATAATGAAACTTAAAATATTATAACTTATAACTCTTGACTTATACTTAAGTTACTTACTATACTTAACTAATATATTCTTTAGCTATGAAGTATCTTTTAGCTTCTTTAGTTTTTTATCCACATTTAACAGTTCCAGATTTTGTAGTCTGTGAAACTCCACATGGTCGATCGCTTCCTAATTAAGTTACTTGGTATTCTTATTACTGACTAAGGTTGTTGGTTTGACTAAGGTGTAAGTAAATTATTAAGTTGCTGTAGGTTGTATTCTCAGCACTGAAAGTACTGATTACGTAAGCTCCACTTTGGCCTCTACTTGTCTCTAGTAAGTACTGTTTATTCTTATATTTAGTTTATTCTTATTGAATTATATGGATTATTCTTAATTATGTAAAACTTGCAATTTGATCTAATGATAATCAATACCACTTTCATATTTATGGTATTATTCTAGTAAGACTTAGAATGTTTTTGACAGAAAATTAGGAATAGTAAGTCATATAGTGATTATATATAAAGAGGAGAAGTATAAGTTATAAAGTAACTTAGGTTTCCTTATTTGGAATTCAGATTATAAGTTATACCTTAACGTAGCTATAATGTGGTAAGCAATTACCTGATAACAAGTAATTAGTAATTTGATAAAGAGTTATTATAAAAAGTACTTAAAGAGCAATAGAAAGTACTTTTCTTTTCTCTTTATTAAACATATTATTTAAAAATTTATGACTTAGTAATCTAAAGTTTTATTACTTAAAATATAAAAAGATATAATTATATGTTACTTTATTGAATTCTAGCTGAGAAGTAATTCTAGTCTTTGGCAATATGTCATAAATATTTTAGGCTTTACTAAGAACACCACAAACATAGAAGTAACACTACTGTTATTAGACCAGATCGTAGTTCTATAGAGCTAAGGATAGCATATATGGCTTGGCAAAGATGAACTGAATATAAGGATGGACAGTACTTGCTAAAAGTAAGTAAATGCTAAAGTAAAGTTCGTGCAATTAATACCCTCAGTGTTGAGAGTGTCATCTGTAGCAAACTTAATAAATTACTTATACCTTGGTCAAGGCAACTTGTGACAATCTGACTCCGATGAGGTTTTGTCTTCTAGTTTGTCTTGGTATTCAAGTACACTGTAAGGCATTCTTAGAGTGACTGTAAAATAGATATGTTGGTCCTGTATACTAAGATAGTGAAATGGTCCTACTGAAACTATATTAAAAGATATCTTGGGTAATGATTCTTGATACAAAGTCTATATTGCTAAACTAATAAGCCATTCGGTGAAGAGAGAAGAAAAGAGGCTTTCTCTGAAATCTCAATGCTATATTTATAGTTGCCTCTTCACTAATGTCTTGGCTACCTGCTAATAGGCGACCCATACTACTTGATATGTTCTTTCCTTGGCGTGACTCATACCTGACTCATACTAAGTTCAATAATGAAACCCAAGTCATTGTGACTTATAACTCTTCCTCTATAACTGAGCTGCCTACTACACCTAGCTGATATGTCTTTTAGCTGTCAAGTATCCTTCAGCTCTCCTAATCTTTTTTTCAAGACTAACAGTTCTATGTCCGTAGGTCATGATGGTTCCTGTTGGCTGATCAATTCCTAGCTGGACTACTTAGCAGTAGTGTAGCTGGCTGAGGTTGTTGCCTTGACTGAGATGTGGGTGATTTATTGAGTTGCTACAGATTGCGTTGATTGCGTAGACTCTTGCTTCAGCCCCTATCTACCTATAGCAAGTAACATTTGTCCTCATATTTAGATCATCCTTGTTAAGCTATGTGTGCCATTCTTAACACTATGAGTCTGCAATTTGGTTCAATGGTAACAGTGCTACTTCTGTATCCATGGCGTTTCTGATGAGGCTCAGTATATCCATGACATAATCTCAGTTAACTACATAATTGCCAAGCAGCTTAGACTGGAAGCAATCAACTAACAAAAAACTTTACAATGTATAGGCTCAAAACTGTTAGTTGTGGAAATAGAACCAGAAGAGCTGAGAAACATTTGGTAGCTGAAAGACATGTTAGCTAAGTATAGTGGGTGGCTTAGGTATGGACAGAGAATTATGGGTCATAGTAACTCAAGTTTTATTATTGGACTTGATATAAGTCATATGTAAGTCATATCAAAAAGAGTATACATTAAAAAGTATAAGTCACCTGTTTGTAGGTAATTAAGAGATCAGTGAAGAAATAGCTATAAATACTATATTAGAATCTTGGGGAAAGTATCTTTACTTCCCTCTTTATTGAATATCTTGTTAGTTTAGCAACAAAGCTTTGTACCAAGAATTATTGTTCAAGATATCTTTTAATATAGTTGTAGTAGAACCATTTCGCTATTTTAGTATATGAAACTTATATAACTATCTCACAGTCACCTCAAGAATGCTTTACTACGTACCTGAATATCAAGATAAATTAGAAAATAAGACCTCATTGAAGTTGGATCATTACATAATAAGAAGACTATATCTACAATTTAAATTACCTTGAAAATCCCAAGTTTAAGTAATGTATACTATTATCATCTATCCTACAATACATCAAGTCTTCCCCACTACAACTTATAACTTGAAATTTAATTAAGAAAACTTAAATTATATTATAACTTATATTCTCTTTATTTTTATGCAATTACTACATAACTTACTACTTTTAACTAATATATTTTCTAACTTTCTCAGCTAATTAGAAATTTATTAGCTTTTTTCTTCAATTATTTTCAGCTTGTTCTTAATTAGAAAGACTTTGTAATTTATTAATTGCTCCTTTAATATTGTCATAACTAATTCAGTTAATTAAGAAAAAATTGTCTGATCAGGGTATTTTCTCATATTTTTCAGTTACTGTACATAGCATATAATGTATAAACTTGGTAGTTTACACTTTGTTACTTTAAGTACTATATATTAACAAGTTCTGCTACTACTTGTATTTAGTAATTAAGTTTCTTAACTATATATTATACTTAATAAGATTCTATTTATGATTTGATTTAATGGTTTCTGTATCACTTTCATACTTATAGTATCCTGAGGCTTAAAAACTAAGATATTTATAATACTATTATAATTATTTTATAGTTATTCCAGAATACTTTATTACATACCTAAATACTTATAATAATTAGAAGATAAAACTCTTTTAAAGTTAAATTATTATAGAAAAAGAGAACTAAATAAAGAAATATTAAGAAACTATAATATATAAATAAAATAAAGTAAATAAATTATTAAAAGAATCTTATTTACATTATAATAGTTAATAAATTTTATTGTTATTCTAAAGCTAAATCTTTTGAATTACTAAAACAATATAAATTATATTAAGTTAAATACCAAACGTGGTCATAGTGATATTACAAGACTTTTAAAGTTGGAGTAATAAAGATATAAAGTTTTACATTATTTTACATAATGGGATTAATTTTTAATAGTGAAACTAATTATAAAACTAATTACTATTTCTTATAAAAGCAATTTCCTGTATATATATATGATAATCTGACTTTAATAGAGTATTGTCTTCTTAGTTTGTCTGAGTGTTCAAGTATGTGGTAAGGTACTTTGAGGATGACCATAGAACAGTTATATTAGTCCTGTATACTATGATAGTAAAATGGTTCTACTGCAACTATATCAAAGAATATCTTTGAGCAATAATTTTTGGTACAAAGCTTTATTACTAAATTAATAAGATATTCAATGAAGAAGAAAGAAAAGGCACTTTCCCTGAGATCCCAATGCTATATTTATAACTATCTTTTTACTGACTTCTTAACTACCTATCAATGGATGACTTATATTATTTGATATATTCTTTTCTTAGCATGACTCATACTTGACTTATGTCAAGTTCAATAATAAAACTTAAGTTATCATGACTCATAACTTTCAATCTATACCCAAGCTATTCATTACACTTAACTAATATGTCTTTTAGCTATCAAATGTTCTTTAATTCTCCTAGTTCTCCTTTCACAACCAACAGTTCTGTATTTGTAGGTTATAGTAACTCTCGTTGGTCAGTCACTTCCTGGCTAGACTGCTTAATAGTGGTGTGACTGGCTGAGGTTATTACCTTAACCAAAGTACAAGTGATTTATTTGTTTAATATGGATTGTGCTCCTAATATTGAAAGCATTGATTATGCAAGCTTTACTTTGGCCCTTATCTTTTCTCAGTAAGTGCTATCCATCCTTATATTTAGCTTATCTTTACTGAGTTATAAGTGCTATTCTTAATACTATAGGTCTATAATCTGATCTAATGGTAATGGCTCTACTCTCATGTTCATAGTATTCTTAATGAGACTCAGGATGTTTGTAACAATAAAATAAAAAGAAGATTACATGTTTCTTAGTATATTAATTGCATATAGTGTAATAGTATGTTGTTACTAAATTACAAATATAGTTTTTACCTCTTAGAACTTTGTATTACAATTATGTAAGAGGTATAATTATTAAAAATATAAAGTCTTCATTACCTTTAAGCCTTTACTTTTGTCTCTTTATTAAAAATAACAGTAAGCTATATATATTTAAGATTATTATTATTTAGCTATTAAGTAATAATGGAAAAAAGTAACTTTATTTAGTAAGATCATAATCTTGAAATCAAGAATTGTAAATATTATTTAAAACTACTTAATATATAAGACTTAATAAAAATAAACTAATTTTAGTATATAAAGTTACTATCATTGTAATTTACTTGTAATTTCTATTTTGAATTTGCTGCTTAAGTTTCTTTTTCTTATAGCAGTATTTAGATAAGACTTTTTCTCTCTAATAATTATATTAATAAGAAAGTTCTTTTCATTCATATTATATATATGTGTAGATTAAATACTATATTGCTTAATCTTCTTTATTTGAAGGTCAAAATATAATATATATTTAAAGACTGAATTTTCTCTCTTCCAGGAGTAATCTATTTTTGTAATATAACTAAATATAATTTTATTGCTATAGTACTTTAAAAAGTAATCAAGTTAATTTCTTTCTGCCTTTTCTCTACTAATTTTTAGGTAATATGACTTAAGAAGGTAGTAAATTATATTCTATAAGCTCATTTATTTACCTTATAAGCTGTGTAGCTTATATGTTATGTCACGAACATCTCGAGCCTCATCAGGAATGCCACGGACACAGGAGTGGCACTGAAACCATTGGACCAGATTGCTAGCCTATGGGATACGGACAGCTCGAACAGCTCGGCAAGGATAAACTGAATATGAGGATGAACTGCACTTACTATGAATGAGTAGAGGCCAAAGCATGGGTTCGTGCAATCAGCACTCTCAACACTGAGAGTGCAACCTATGGTAAATCAATAAATCACCCATATCTTGATTAAGACAATAACTTTAGTTAGCCACATAACTGTTAAGTGGTCTAGCCAGGAAACGACTAGTCAGCAAAAACCACTACGACCTATGAACGAGAAACCGTTAGTCATGGAGAAAGGACCAGGAAAGCTGAAGAACATTTGACAGCTGAAGAACATTTGACAGCTGAAGAACATTTGACAGCTGAAGAACATTTGACAGCTGAAGAACATTTGACAGCTG
>JAJDMX020000122.1:0-69299 GCA_022345685.2 Nothomitra cinnamomea | reverse complement strand
AAGGACACGTCAACTAGGTATAGTAGGTAGCTTAGGTATAGATGAAGAGTTATGAGTCATGACGACTTAGGTTTCATTATTGAACTCGGTATGAGTCAGGTATGAGTCACACTGAGGGAAAAATACCTTAAATGGTATGAGTTGCCTATTGGTAAGTAGCCAAGAGATCAGTGAAGAGACAGTTATAAATATAGTATTGGAGTTTCAGGGAAAGTGTCTTTCCTTTCCTCTTCATTAAAAGTTTTGTTAGTTTAGCAATATAAGCTTCATACCAAGAATCATTGCTCAAGGTATTTTTTGATATAGTTACAACAAGATCGTTTCACTATCTCAGTATACAGGACTAACATACCTGTTTCACAGTTACCTAAAGAAGCCACGCCGTATATCTGAACACCAAGATAAACTAGGAGATGAGACCTCATTGGAGTCAGATCATCACATGTTGTTAAGTAATTACTGTTTTTTGAAGCTATTGTTATAAAACTACTATACGCCTTATAATTATTTTGATAAGGTAAAGTAGTCACAACTGTATTTTATTGCTGTTGCAGTATAGTTGATTTTTCTCCAGGTTTCAATGATTCTAAATCTGCAAGAGCTGCCTCAATAGCTGCCATTTTGGTGGGATTGCTATAATTTTGAAAATTTAGTATATGGGGGAAAATCGTGCGAAAGGTGGGACCGTGCGCAAGGTAGTTGAAAACGGTACTTGTACAAGTGCTGTCACTTTCTCGGGTAATTCCGGCGAGCAATCTAGAAGGGGAGGATCACGGAGTATTATCCCATTGCATTACGGCAAGCCAGGAGTCTCAGTCCGTCCAACCTATGGGAAGATACACCAGGAGCAAAAATCGAATCTGATGTCACAATCTACCAACGCCAAAACGTGTGTTGTGCGTTTGCGATACGAAGTGCCTGATCGAATACACACAAACAAAATACGAGGAAAAAGGAACAGTGCTGGCACAAAAGTGATAAATGACATTTCGGACCTGCTCGAAGCAGTAATTTTTGGGTGTCGGTGGTGTGAAACGTGAAAGAACATATGCACAAACTCGGGTAGTACTCCCGAGATGTGCGCTTGGAGGGGCGGGTGGCCGTGGAAAGTCCCGTGAAGATCAAACTCAGGGCATCACGGTGAAAGTCTGTAGGGGATATAAGATTTTCCAAGGGCGCCCAGACGTTGTGACGCCGGCGGTCTAGACGAGCCTGAGCTTTCCGTCCCACCCCAAGGGTGTGTTGCTATCTTTACGTCCGTGTCTTTACTCGGAATACATACACATTGGGAATTTACGGCATACTCAGTATTTTGTGATAAGTGAATTTGACCCTTCGCAACCTCGGAGGATCACCGCGTGACGCAGATCTCCCATTACCGGGTTTGCCGGTCAAAGGTGGCTACCACGTTATTCTTTTCCAGTCTTTTGGAGCGTGGGTGCGGCATTTACGCACCTTATTTACGGCGTGGCATGTTCTGGCGAACGACCCGACTGTCTCGCTAATAGCAGCGCACAGGTGAGGCGAATTTCCGTCTATACGGAGTAATTTCAATTTCTTGATTTGTTAGAGCCTCTCTCCACTACTCCATACCGGATTTTTCGTTACAAACGACGCAGCATGTGCGTTGTACTGCGTTCAAATAACGAGAAACCTGTTGTCATAAGAAAGGGGCGGCGATCAGACACGATTGTGATGATCTCCAAAAGCTCAACCCATGCCGTTGGAGTGCGTGAGCAAAGACTGCTGCGTATCGTCCACAGGAGGCAGCTGGGGTTCTGAACACGAGCTCTGGCGCTAAGAACCTTATTGACATGCGACACGGCACTTTATGTGCTTTAGGCTAGAGGGGCAAATGTGCCTGGAGATAATTTTGCCCAGATACGGCCTAGGCGATTGCGGGGTTGCAGGCATCCCACAAGCCTCTCCAACGATATGGTGTATGCTTTGTTACCAAGGACTGGCCAAAAATTTAAAATTCCTTGCAGGTGCCAAGATTTGCAGGGAGAACTATCTGTCGTCAAATCTTCGGAGTAACTCTGTTTGTGATGGTCACTTTCGTGTGCTGCAATCCAGTGGTGCTGGCTCAGCCCATCCACGACGTTCATTGACTTCCGGAACGTCATCGGTCTTCCAGGGCATTCCCAAAGCTCCTGCCGCTCCAAGGCATGTGTTTGGCATCGTTGCAGCACTTTTGCTCAAGACAAGATATTGAGAATGGGAAGACTGGTCTTGTCCGTCTTCGCAGATGGATGACTGATTGGATTTTCCCGCCGCAGTATGATAGCCCGATTCATCCTGGCACATGAAAGACTGGTTCGGCATGCAGCCCAAGTGCCAGCGTTCACTCGCCACAGCCCGCCACATGCTCCGCTGCTGCATGTGTTTCACAAAATGGCGCCAGCCTCATGGCAAAGCTTTCCCATGCCTGGGACTGATTGTTTTTCCCCTCGCCTGTGCAGCGATGTCAAGGGGACCAACTATTAGCCTTCCTAGAATATAGCTCTCTCAACGAACACGAGCGTTCGGGGCGCATATACAACCCCGCAAGATTTTAGACTGCCGCGTAACGCCTGAGCGGCACTACAGGAGGATCTGAGCCCTCTTGAAGACTTAGTTTTGAGCGGCTGAGTCCCTCGAATAATACCTTTCACATTATGCGGCACAAATGCTCGACCCCGTCCGAAAACTAGGGTGCTTACCGGATCTGTTTGTCCCAGGGACTTGGATTAGTATATCTCTTCGCCCCAGGCCTCCGTTCGCTCCTGTCAGTCCTTCCCCAGATGTAGTGGATTGTCGATGTAACACCTAACCTAGCCAACTTACCTCCTTCCGTATCTAAAGGTTACATCTTAAGTGGTCGGCACTAGAATTCTATGGGAATTGCGTAGTCGAGTTCAATATGGTAAACACAAGTAATGGCGTTACTGGTGGTAAGTCTTGTTTTTCCCTTCTACAATCCTTTCTCGGCCTACAAAATTTCCCTCAAAGCTGACGAAGATGTATTCCTATGCCACAGCTCTCCAAACCACATTACCGATTGCTATGACAATCGCCGCCTTCTCAGCGATTGCATGGTACACGTAATTGACTTGAATGTGCTGATTTGGTTTACTTTTAAGAGGAGAAAAGGCCTATATTTCTATAGTCTGTTGATATCGTCATGGGGAATCTTTGTTTACCAACTAGCCTTCTTGATGAAGTTCTTCCAAGTGTGGAAAAACAACCACATCTCAGTTTCCCTGATCACGGTTGGCTGGTATTGCATGGTAATGTCTCACTCTTCCCCCCCAAAAGCCTACAGCATATAGATGGTTGTCGTCAAATCATTCTGATTGCGTATCTAGATATAATTTCTGATACCCCTTCTTAGGTCACCGGTCAATCTCTAGTTCTCTATTCTCGGCTTCATCTCATTGTCCGAGATAACCGGAAAATCAGATTGGTGCTCAATATAATTATTATAGATATCTTTCTCTTCCACTTCCCAACGACTGTACTTACATTCGGGGTAAGCGCACACACTGCATCTACATTTAGAAGCGCTTGCTAACGCTTTCGTAAAGTCTAATTCACCTAGAGCAGATGAATTCGCAGTGGGATATACGATCATGGAGAAGATCCAGGTCACGGCCTTCTGCATCCAAGAGTTCACCATCTCTGGCCTGTACCTCTACGAGACCCGCCGTATCCTCAAACCTGCCGAGATGTTCCAGAAGAAGCGTACTCGCCGAGTGATGTTGCAACTGGTCTATGTCAACATCCTGATTATCCTTATGGATATTACCCTTCTTTGCACCGAATACATGAATCACTACGAGATTCAGATTACCTTCAAAGGAGCACTGTACAGCATAAAACTTCGCCTCGAGTTTGCCATTCTCAACCAATTGATGGCGCTCGCTCAAGGCCAAATCAGCGGTGCCTCAAACGACGGTCTAAACACTGTCTACTCACATAACCGTGATCACCATCTTGAGACCTTCGACGCCAACCGCAGTCACCATGGCGGAGTCTCAGCTCAAAACGGACACCGGAACAGTATCATGCCCAGGAGCTACAGCTTCTTCGCCGGGAAAGGCATGCACGCGCCCTTCTCGCATAATCTTGAAGATAACTGCGTAGTCAAGACGACAGAGGTGGTTGTAAACAGCTCTGAGCGAAGCCTGGGAGGCGATACAGATGTTGAAATGGGAAAGAAGGAGTCAAATGGTGATGAAATCAGTTCGCATGGTAATCGTAATGGACCAATGTCGCCACAGGGGGCGAAGACGAGGACTACGAGGTCTCTAGCAAGTTCGGAGGTGGAGTTTGCAGGACACGGGTGTTAGGCGTCTGCTTCCGGTGGCTAGGCGTTTTGGGTAATTACGGGCCAGAACCTTCGGATATGGAGTGTGTCGAGTTCAGCAGCGTCGGCATGGGTAATAATACCGGATTCACTCTTAAAAGTCATATAGGCAAGTCCTTCTCTGCTGCTTCAGATTGACAATACGTTCCCGGTGTTTGCTGAACACTTTGTGCTTTCATTCTTGGCTTAAACATGTACTATATTATGGACATTATTGTCTAGTTTTGGTACTTACAGTACGCCTGTGGGAGTCCCTTTAACGATGCTGATAGGTAGATGCTCCTTCATTTCCTCCGTGAGGACTTTCGCCTTCTCTTTTTCATGTTTTCTATACCAAGACGTGAAAAAAAATCAAAAACATGTGCTTTCGTCGTTTTCAAATTCCCTCTCACCAGTTTCAATCTTCATTATTTTTCATTTACAAATGCTGTATACCTCTTTTGTTTTATGGGCGTGGAGGTGCTCTTTTTCGTATGTTAAGAAATACCGAGTGGACATACCCACTTCCCGAGCGTCTACAGTGAGTACACACACATAATGAAACCACGCATTAGAATATCCCATCTGTGCAGAAATTTTGCCGCAGAATTTCGTCGAACGAGTTGCTGTCTCCTAGTCTCAACCACAACGTTTACTCCGTAATCGTCCGCTTTTTGTCACCGAATGTAACCAAAAGTGGCCAACGCAGGGGCGAAGACTGCACTTTGAAGAACGAAAACATTGAGATGTTCAACAAGGTTCCTGCTATAGTCCCATTTTTCGAATATTCAGTGGCACACTCCGAGTAAATACGTATACATGTCTAGAGATCAATTCGGTAGTGGAAAGATTTCGGGGTACTTGGTAAGAACAAAATATTGTGTGTACATAATACCCTGAAAATTGTGCCACATTGTGCGCCTAATATCCCAAGTATACCCGTCGTGCTACTAGTTTCTCCTGATTTTCCATTTCCACCGGCGAATATCGGCCCGTTTAGAGGCGAAAGTCGTAGTCAAAGGACGAAAACGATTGAGACATTTGACAAAATTCGTGTCAACAATTTCAATTTGGGAGTACTCTATGGAGTGCTCTTAGGGGTATATCGCCAGTACATATGCGCGTAAACGTAACACAGGATATAGTTGACCGAGAAGGTGTCGGACCGTCTCCGTTCAGTGATGCGAAATTATATATTTTAGCTAACTAGCAGACAGACTAACGTCGAAACTTAATACGAGTTTTTGTGCAGTTTTTCGATGTTTCGGGTGTTTTAAGTTCGTGATTACCTACTTCTGCTATTATTTGTCGTCTGATTAGATAATCTGGATGCGGAGAGCGTTGTTTGGAGTTCATAATCACTTCAGGCATTCGATGGAGGGCAATATCATTCATGATGAACTATGTTTGACTGGAAGGTGTTTATGTATATTAGGCCCGACGTTCCCATTCGAGTTCATAGGCTGCCTCGGGCGTGGGGGGCTCTTAACCTACCGTTTTGGGAAATTTTTGATGATGAGGTATCTGATAGGCGATTGCATGTTTGGCTCGCTAGCCTCACCGTAATATTCTGTGCCCGCAATATTTGCACAGGCCGAAAGGTTCTAGATCTTCAAGCATGAACTCAGCCTTAACATGATGAACGCATCATCCGATGTGACCACAGAGAAGGGACCATAAGTACCATTTTGCAATATGTTGCCGATAAGAACAGATAGCTCCACCTCGCCTGGTGAGCCTCCGAAAAGGCTTCCGACCCACCGCCGGCGGAACAAAGTCCCTGCAGAGAAACGGAAGCGCGTAGCAATTGCGTTCGTCTACTCCTTCTGAACATCCTTCTAGAGCAGCTTGTAATGGGAAATTTGGAGAAATTTGGAGAAATATTGATCTGACTCGCTTTACAGGTGCGATTCATGCAACGTCAAGCGTATCAAGTGTACGGGCGAGCGGCCCTGTCGGCAATGCCACCTCGCGTCGAAAGAATGCACATACCCTCCGCCGGCGGAGAAGAAGATGGTGAAGAAGACGTCATACGAAGAGCTGCAGATGAGGTGCAAGCTTCTCCAGAACTGTCTGGAGGAGGTGGTTCCTGCTGAGGAAGAAAGACAGCGGTTAATACAAAAGTGGCGAGCTCCTTCGCAAGGCTCACCGGAACCGGCGAAGCAGGATGGATACAGCAGTGCGAAGGAGGAAGGGCAAGATACGGAGGCCGAGAAAGAGGAAGGCCGCATATTACAAGATCCCGATGGCTACAGAAGATATATGGGAGAGTCAGCTGGTGCGGCATTCATGGATCGTCTTCGGGAATTCGTTAAAAAGGCGCTTGTTATGCTTCCCGATCCCCAGAATCAGAACCCTGATCCGTTTTCGTCTTCCATTGGGAGTTATCACACTCTAGACTCTCGAATTCTTGAGCTGCCCATCGTCGATCCCCAATATCTACCAGAATGGGAAAGCATCGTGGCCATGATCGAAACGTTCCGTTATTTCATCGGGGATGGTGGCGACGGATGTACGAGCGGCGGTGTCTACTTCTGGGGGAATATGCATGACCTCCTAAGACAGGTTCAAGAGGCTTTAATGCAACAGCAGCCGACGCTAGGGTTATGCATCCTGAACGCTGTTCTAGCACTCGCCTGTGAGTACAACCAGAGGGATGAGCCTTTAAGTTGGGAAAGCAGCCCTGGGAGGGCATTCTTTGCTCGCTCGAAGATCCTCCTTGGTGAACCTATGGAAGATGCCACGATTCCCCATATGCGAGCGCTGAACTTGATGGCATTATATCTTGTTACTGTAAATCGAAGGGACGCAGCGTACATGTACATCGGTCTGGCAGTCAGGATTGCGGTAGCGCATGGCTTGCACAGAGGGTGGGGTGTGACCAAAGAGAAGGGTAAGAGGGAATTTTGGAATATATTCATTCTGGATAGGTGAGCTAGGTGGCGCGTTCCCCACAGATTTAAGCTAACTATTCTGTCTGTAGATGGCTGAGCTGCCTTATGGGACGCCCTGTAATGATTCCCGACGAAGCAATCAGCATTGAACTTCCTGTGGACGTTGTATGTTGATCCCCATCTCTCGGAATTACCAAAACCTATTCTAATGTTTGTTTATCAGCCCGATGAGCCTAGTCTGCCACCAGCCGCCGGCCTGCGGGCGCACGTGCAGCTTTCGTTCATTATGGGGGAGATCGTGTCTGAGATATATGGTGTCACCGGCCGCGAGCACAAGTACACCCAAGTAGTACCACGCATCGAGGTTATGCTCAAAAAGCTCGAAAAGTGGCGGGATGAGCTTCCGCGGTCATTGAGGCTTAATCAGGACGGTGTGACTGAGAGAGCAATAATAACATTACATATGATATATAATCAGGTCTGTTTGCCTGAAGTAACCCAAGGCTGTCTTCTATAGCATATCTTGTACTAACGAATGATAAATCTCCTGCACAGCTTGTCATTCTCTCAACACGACCTTCGCTATTCGTCACAGTCAAACAAACACTCGCGGACCATTATTACCCCTCACAACGCCGGCCATCAGATGCTACACGCTGCAGCCATGCCACGACTTGTATCGCCGCAGCCCGTCGAAACGTTCAACTTACCCACGACTTAGAAGTCCGCCACCGCGTCTCACCCCAGATCTTTTCGGACTACCACTACACCTTCAATGCAGGCATTATTATCCAACTATCCCAACTGCTAGCCCTAGATCAGTCCAATGACGGCGGCAATGGCGTATTGGATGTCGACCAAGATGATAGTGACATTACATTCATCATTCAGTATCTTGAGCGGTCCGCTAAAGCGGGCAACGAGTCTGCGCAGGATTGCGAGATAATTATGGTTAACTTTGCTGCCGTCACGAGAAGGTTGCTAAATGCTGTCGATGCTGGTGCGCGCTCATCAGCGGTGATGGGGATCCCCCAACCTCAGCCACATTTGCAGCATCAGCAGCAGCCGCAACAGCCATCGAACGGTTATCCAGTATACTATCCACAGTCGAGCCTCGGCCCTACCGCTGCTATGGTGGATCCTAGCCTTCAAAGTGCTGGCGTTAGGGTTCCAAATATGATGGTAACATCGGTGCTAGGTGTGGGTGGAGCTCCTGCGATGTACCCGTATGAGGATTTCATGCTCTGGCTACAGAACGAAACCTTCTAGGTCTATAGGCTACGGAGTTGGGATAATTTGCAGACACTAGACAGAAATATTGCTGTGGGCTCTGTTTCTGTTTCGGTCTTTCATTGTGGGTTTTCACGGGGAAATATATGAGAGGTGTTTCGAGCTGGAGGATCTCGTCGGTTCCACTTATAACGTTTTGGAGGACTAAGTGTTATCTGTGCTGATATGCCTCAAATGTTGTCATACCAGCTAGCAGTGATCGTATCCATTCCATACATCATATCGAGTCTCCGGCTTGGCGTCTTTCATCTTGGGCTGGGCGTTCACTGGGTCCTCGAAGGCAAGTTCATCACTCTGTGAAACCAGGGGCATTCCAAGTACATGTCACATCGCCGACGCTCGCGTACGCGTACCGGTACGACCTGATGCGGTGCTCTGGGCACGCGATACTACAACAGCCGTTTAACATGGCGATAGGAATGTTCCGCCACTGTAGAACTGCATCGCTGTCGGCAGCTAAACGTGGTTATGAGAGCAAATACGTGCTTCTGTTGATATATGTTCGCACTAATTCGTCAACTAGGCGAATTGATAACTGTGTAGACTTGGGTGTAAAATAGCTTTTCTAGGTACAAAACAAATTGGTACAAGAGAAACGAAGCTACATTCTAGTGCGCAAAGCAGTAGTGGCTTCACCTTCGTTCAACTGAGTATCCTGCACCTGTGGACGAGTTCCTGTGTGAGTTCTCCTAGTTGGGCGCTTTGCCATGGTAGCGCTTACAGCTCTAGCTCTCTTGCCCTTTTTGTTACCACGGAGCAATGCACCAGCTGCGCCTTTATGGTCAGAGAACTTCCCAACCGCAGCATTAAAGGTAATGACTGCATTTGTAATCTCCTCTGTAGGAATATTTTGACCAAGTTGTGCAACAGTTTCAAGGTTAGGCTTAAGAAGTTGGGAGAGGGGATAGTGGTTTTTGAGGTGGCTCCATTCAGTTTGCAGGCGGTAATTGTTGCCATAGAACTCTAAAATACAGTATAGTAAACACAAAAAGTCTATTGCGTTATTGTTTGCCTTAAGAATATGCAAAGTAACAATATCATTATTTTGAAGCACTAGTATAAACTTGGTCTTCTTGTAATTTTGTACTATTTTCTTAACATTATGAATATTATTGTTCAGAATCTGTTATTTAATAAAAGTAAATACATATGATATAGTAAAGGCTTAAAATATTATAAGGTAGATAATATTAATACATATTATTTAAACTTGAGAGCATTTTAGGTAATTTACTTATAAGACTTAATTTTCTTAAAACTAGAGACTAGAATTACTTTCTAGTTAGAATTTAATAAGGTAATATATAACTTTATTCAAAGATAATATAATAATAAAGACTTCAGATATTATAAGATAGGCAATACTAGTATACATTACTTGGAACTTAAAGATATTTAAGATAACTTAATTTATAAGTATAGTTTTCTTATTACTGGTAATCAAAATTACTTAGCTGGAATTCAACAAGTTAAAGTATAATGATATATAATTTAATATCTTGAGTAATAAAACTTAAATTATTAAGTAAAGAGTAATATTTTATAAAGTAAAAAGAAAAGAGTACTTTTCGTTGTTTTTTAAATACTCTTTATAGTCACTTTTCATCCAGTCATTAACTACCTGCCATTAAGTGATCTTATACTACATTACAGTTATATTAAAATATTACTTATAATTTAAATTCCAAATAAAAAAAATCTAAATTATACTATGATTTATACTTTCTTTACCTTTATACAATTATTATATAACTTACTATTTCTAACTAATATATTTTTCAGTTATCCCAGCAAGTTAAATGTTCATCAACTTCTTCTTGTAGTTTCTTCTAGCTTATTCTTAGTTAAGGGCTCCTATAGTTTATTAATTACTTTTTGTATTACTTTCTTAATACTATAGTAGCTAGTTGAGTTCACTAAATAAGGATTGCTTAATCAAAGTACTGTCTCATATTATTCAGTTACCATATACAGCATACAGTATATAGGCTTAACAGTTTATACTTTATTATTTCAAGTAACATACTTTAGTAAGTTCTACTGCTGTTCATATTCAGTAATCAGCTTTTTTAGCTTTATATTGTACTTAATAAACTTTTGATTGCAATTTAATTCAATAGTTTCTATATTATTTCTAAGTTCATAGTATTCAGCTTTCTTAGTTAATTAAAGGTTTATTAAGTTTCTTTTTTAATTACTTTTAACTTATTCTTGATTATGAGGTTTTATAGTTTATTGATTACTTTTAGTATTATTTCTCTAGTATTACCATAGTTGGCTAAATTCACTAAATAAGAATTACTTAACTAAAGTATTATCTTATATTTTTCAGTTACTATATACATATAAAGTATATAAACTTCATAATTTATACTTTACTATTTTAGATACTATTACTCTAGTAAGTCTTACTATTATTTTTATTTGATAGTTTACTTTCTTAACTATATAATATACTCAATAAGACTTTATTTGAAATTTGATTTAATAATTCCTATACTACTTTCATATTTATACTATTTTATAGTCTAGAGCTTAGAATTTTTATAATATATATAACTTTTATTTAATAATAATTTTGAATAATAAAACTTGATTGTATTAAGAATATAATTTAATTTTAATGTTTAATAAAGAAAGAAAAGAGTACTTTTATAATAGTGGAGATTTTAAGTATTATAAGATAATTAGTATTAATATATATAACTTAAATATAAAGTATTTTAAAGAGCTTATTTGTGTATTACAATTCTTTTAAAGCTAAGGACCAAAGTTATTTTTTGAACAGAATTTAATAAAATAAGATATAACTTTTCTTCAAAGAGAACTTAAATTATGAGATTTAAATTGCTAAGAATTAATAATATTTAATAAATAGAAAAAAAAAGCTTTTTTATTACTTTTCTAGTTATAATAATCTGACTCTGGTAGAGTCTTGTCTTTTAGTTTATTTGAGTATTCAGGTATGTAGTAAGGCATTTTTAGGATAATTATAAAACAGTTATGTTGGTCCCATATACTGGAATGGTAAAATAGTTTTGCTGTAACTATATCAAAAAATATCTTTAAGTAATGATTTTTAGTATGAAGCTTTATTACTAAACTAACAAGTTATTCAGTGAAGAGGGAAGAGAAGATGTTTTCCTTAAGATTTTAACGCTATATTTATAGCTACCTCTTCACTGATCTCTTAGCTACCTATCAACAGGTAACTTATACTACTTGATATATTCTTTCCTTGATGTAACTTATACTTGACTTATATCGAGTTCAATAATGAAACCTAAGTCATCATAACTTATAATTCTCCATCTTTACTTGAGCTGCCTACTATACCTAGCTGACATATCTTTCAGCTGCTAAGTATCTTTTAACTCTCATGATTCTTCTTCCATAAACAATGATTCGATGCTTATTGGTTATGGCAATTCCTGTTAACTGATCACTTTCCTGACTAGGCTGCTTAGTAGTTGTGTGGCTAGTTGAGATTGTTGCCTTGTTTGAGATATGAGTAATTTATTTATTTGACATAGGTTATATCTCTAATGCTAAGGGTGCTGATTGCGCAAATATTGCTTTGGCCCATACTTACTTGCGGCAAGTGCCATCTACTCTCGTATTTGGTTTATTCTTGTTAAGCTGTGTGTGCCATCCTTAGCCTTATGGGTCTGCGATTCGATTTGATGATAGCAGTGCTACTCCTATATTTATAGCATTCTTGATAAGGCTCAAAATGTTCATGATACTAGTACTCTTTATGTTACAAACATCTTAAGCCTCATCAAAAACACCATGAACACAGAAATGGCGCAGGTACCATTGGACCAGATTGCGGACCCATAGGGTTAGGGACAGCATGTACAGCTTGACAAGGATGAATCAAATACGAGGACAGACGGTACTTGCCATAGGTGAGTCGGGGCTAAAGCAGAGGTTCGCGCAATTAGTACCCTCAACGCTAAGAGCATAACCTATGGCAGCTCAATAAATTACTCATACCTTGGTCAAGGTAATGATCTCAATTAGCTACACGATTGCTAAACAACTTAGCTAGGAAGCAACTAACCAACAGAAACTACCATGACCTACAAAAATAAAATTGTTAGTTAGGAGAGAAGAACTAGGAGAGCTAAAGAATACTTAGCAGTTAAAAAACATATCAGCTAGTTGTAGTAGGTAGCTTAGGTATGGATGAAGAGTTATGAGTTATGATGACTCAGTTTTCATTATTGAACTCGATGTGAGTCAAGTATAAGTTATGCCAAAGAAAAAACACATTTATTGGTATGAATTACCTGTTGGTAGGTAGTTAAGAGGTTAGTGAAGAGTTAACTATAAATATAGCATTAGAATCTTAGAGAAAACGTCTTTCCATCCCTCTTTAATAAATGTCTTGTGAGTTTAGCAATAAAGCTTTGTACCAAAAATCATTGCCTCAAAATATTCTTCAATATAGTTATAGTAGAACTATTTTGCTATCTCAGTATACAGAAAGAATATAACTATCTCATAGTTATCTTAAAAATGCCTTGCTGTATATCTGAACATCCAAATAAACTAGAAGACAAAACCTCATCGGAGTTAGATCGTCACACTTTATAGTTACTCTTCATCAAGTTATTATTGCTTAATATTAAGTAATTATATACTATATTACTATTATATCAAGATATAACTTACAATTTAAATATTAATTAAGAGGACTTAAGTTATACTCGAATTTATATTACTTTATTTTCAATATAATTATATTAAAATTTACTATTACTTGTTGATATATTCTTTAGCTTCATTTAGTCAGTTAAGATTTATTGAACTATTTTATTTTTAGCCTATAATCTATTTCTAGCTATAGAGCTTTTTATTTTATTAATAGCTTTTTATATTAACTTCTTGATATTATTATAACTAATTAAGTAATTAAGTGAGAATTACTTTAATTAGAATATTGTTTTATGTTTTTTAGTTATTTCAGTATTATAAACATTTTAAGTTTCAATAAGATAATATTATAAATATGAAAGTAATATTATTTACTATTAAATTAGGTTATGACTCTACAGGATTAGAGATAATACATATAACTTGGCAGGATGAACTGAATACAAGAATAAATAGTACTTACTAAGAGTAAGTGGAGATTAAAGTGAGGCTTATATAATTAGTGCTTTTAGCACTGAAAGTATAATATACAACAACTCAATAAATTACTTATACTTTAGTTAAGGTAGTGATCTCAACTAGTTATATAAATACTAAGTAATTTAATTAGAGAAACTACTGACTACTAAGAATTTTATAGTCTATGAAGTTCTAAATTATTAGATATAAATGAAGAATCAAGGGATCTGAAAGATACTTGGCAGTTGAAAGACATATTAACTAAGTATAATAGGTAGCTTAGGTATAAGTAGAGAGCTGTAAATTATAATAACTTGGTTTTCATTATTGGATTTAATATGAGTCATATTGTGAGTTATATCAAGAGATGTATATATTAAATAGTATAAGTTGTCTGCTAATAGTAGCCAAGAAATTAGTGAAGAAGGAACTATAAATACTTTATTGAGATTTTAGGGAAAATGTCTTTCCTTCTCTCTTTATTAAGAATTTTGTTAGTTTAGCAATTAAGCTTTATATCAAATATTATCATTTGATATAGTTATAGCAAAAACATTTTACTATCTTTATATACAGGACTAATATAACTATTCTACAGTTACTTTAAACTTTTTGCTATATACTTGAATACTTAAAATAAACTAAAAAATAAGAATTTATTGAAATTAAATTATTATACTTAGTTACATAAATGCCAAGTAATTTAATTAGGAAATAACTGACTATTAAAAACTTAATAGTTTATGAAACTTAAAACTATTAGATGTGAACAAAGAATTAAGAAAGTTAAAAGACACTTAATAATTAAGGAACATATTAACTAGATGTAGTAAATATTTTAGGCATAAGCAAGAAGTTATAAGTTATAATAACTTAGGTTTTATTATTAGACTCAATACAAGTTATGTTACGAGTCAAGTTAAGAAATATATATATTAAGTAATATGAGTCACTTATTGATAGGTAATTAAGAAATTAATAAAGAAGTAACTATAAATACTGTATTGAGTTTTTAAGGAAACTATTTTTCCTTCTCTCTTTACTAAATATTTTGTTAATTTAGTAATTAAAGCTTTGTACAAAGAATTATTGCTCAAAGGTATCTTTTAATATAGTTATAGTAAAATCATTTCACCATATTTGTGTACAGGAACAATATAATTATTTTTTAGTTAATTTCTGAATACTTTACTATGTACCTAAATATCTAAGACAATTAAGAAGATAAGACCTTATTAGAGTTAGATTATTACAGCTATACACTATACCTAATAAAGTCTTGTTTATAATTTAATTCAATAATTTCTATGCTACTTTTGTATTTGCAATGTTCTAAGGCTTAAAGCTTAATATCATAGACATTTCAAGCTTTCAGCTACAAGATATCATAGATACAAGAGTGACACTGAAATTATTGAATTAGATTATGAATGAAGCTCTATTGGATATGATGTATAGTCGAGAGAGTCAGATATCAAATATGAATAGTAATGAGACTTATCAAGGTGTAAAGCTCAAAGAAGCAGCGTATAAGCTATTAAGTCTATATACTGTATGCTATGTATAGTAAACGAAAAATATAAAATAATATCTTGATTAGGCAGTTTTTACTTAATAGATTTAGTCAGCTACTATAATGCCAAAAGAGTTATATAAGAAGTGATTAACAAAACATGAAGATTCTTTGTCAAGAATTGACTAGGAATGATTTAAAAGAGCAAGCTGACAAATCACTAACTAGTTAAGATAGTTGAGAGACATATTAGTTAAGAGTGGTGTTAGAGTATAGATTATGTGTAAAGTAAATAAAGACTTAGATTTAACTATATATGAAGAATAAGTTCAAAAGTAATAAGCTATGATTCAAGTATTATTATCACATGACTAGCTTCAATACGCATTGGATTATTGTAAACAACTTTATATAATTTCATTAATATAGCTCCAAAATACCTCTATATTAACGAAGCTAGAAAGGGGGCATTCTTTTCCCTCCTTGAGTAAGGCAAGTCTATTCTGTCCACTATAAAGAAAGCAAAAGTTAATACAAAAACAGCTCATGGCATCAAGAAATGTGTTGACCAAATCACGATATATAACGACACCTACAATCTTCCTCCTCCTTTCCTCCATAATTATATAGCTATTGTGTCAAAGTTAGGGAGACCTCATATTCTTTCAGAGCTTGACATCAATACCTTAAATTAAGCAATTAGCTCTGATCAATACCATCATGAAATGTATCAATTTGAAGCCGCCCAAGAGCTTGACTTAAAAGCCTCTAAGTCTACAATTCGTAAAGTCACCTGTATACACAAAATTTACTATATAATGCCTACAAAGAAGCTTGCCTTAATACCTATTCAAATAGCCAAACGATACAAGATTGCATTTTCAAGAAAGAACTAGACCTTAGAAGACTGAAAGAGGGTTATATTTTCAGACGAAACCTCGATTTTAGTTAGAGAATACCAGAGCCCTAATAAAATATCATGCAAGTCAGATGAACGGTACAATCCTAACTATATAGAGACCTGATACAACAATTATAGTAAGGCAATGTTTTGGGATTGCTTTTTCTACGATTTCAAAGGTTCTTGCCACATCTATCACCCCAAGATAGCTAACGAGAAGATCAAGTATAAAGTGATAATGGATGATCACAACGCAGCACAAATGAGAGCAATACAAGAGAAATGTGATAAGTTATAAGTTATAGATGTAATAAAGTGAATGTCTTTGAGTAGGAAGAAGTCTGGAAAACCAGCTTTGTTTAAGAACTTCGTCAAGAACTACCCTCTTATTATGAGAAAGGAGAAGGGTAAAGGTGGTATTGATTACGTACAAAATAAGGCAGAGGTAGTCAAACCATTAGTCGTCCCTTTTATGAAAGCAATTGATCAATAACGACTTTACAACCTAGATAATCTCAATAGTCGTGACTTTATTTTTCAGTAAGATAATGCTCTTTCTCACAAAAGTCACTAGATGCTCAAGTACTTTACGCAACAAGGTATTGAGGTTCTAGAATACCCTAGCAACTTCCTTGATATAAATTCAATTGAGAAAGCTTAGATACTAATAAGAATTAATATTACAAAGATCTAAAATAGATAACATACTTTAAAGTGGACAAAGCAGGCCTGATATGCTGAATGGAAGGCATTAAAGCAAGATGAAATTAGGGAATGGATATATCATATGATGGAGATTAATCAGAGTATATTAGATTACAAAGAGGGCAATGAATTCTATAGTTAATAGCTTTTATAATTGATATGATGATGATACAGATTCTTGGTGTTTTGGGTGCACGGACCAAGTTTATTACTTTTGAACTTGTTTTTTGTAGAGAATGACTATGTAAAAGTGACTATTAATTATTGATTACTAGAAGTTCCAGATAGCTTTAGATGTTGAGGCCGACACGACTTAGGCTTTCAGATTAGAGGCTTTTGGGTATAGCCAAGCTGAAAGCCTTTGAAGCCAGTAATAGTACTGAAATTAGGTAATGCCTAGGCACTAACCACAACAAGTAGTAAGTTGTGCAGTAATTACATATAGGTAAGAAGAGTATAAGTTATACAATAACTTAGGTTTCCTTATTTAGAATTTAAGTTGTGAGTTATACCTTAACATAACTCTAATGTCGTATGTAATCACTTGATAGTAAGTAGTTAATAACCTGACAAAGAGTTATTATAAAGAGTACTTAAAGAGTAATTGAAAGTACTTTTCTTTTCTCTTCATCAAACATATTATTTGAAAGTTTATTACTTAGCAATCAAGTTTTATTATCCAAGGTATCAAAAGATATAATCATACGCTATCTTGTTAAATTTTAGCTAAGAAGTGATTTTAGTTACTGGCAATGAGAAGACCCTATTTATAAATTGAGTTACCTAGAATACTTAAGTTCAAGTAGTGTGTACTAGTATTGTCTATCTCATGATACTTAAAGCCTTTACTGTTACACTTAATATATTTATAATATTTAGTTACAAACTGTAAAGTAGTTTGAAAATATGATTTAATAAGCTATTAGTAAGAAATATTTTTGTGGAAAAAAAGATATATACTATAGTATTATTAGATGTAAATTACTTTTTGCCTTTCCAATATACTTAATCAGAATGTAAAATAAAATATGTTTGTACAAAGTGATAATACAATTATCCTTCATAAGATGTAGAGATTTCTATAATTTGAATATATTTAAACAGTACAGAATTTTCTACCTACATATGCCAAGTTCATTATCGTTTATTTTGTTTGTTTATACATTAGTTAACTAGTACAAAAGTATAGCTATATCAAGTAAGACAGTCTGAATTGAAATTTGTCAGTGAAAAACAATATTTATGGCATTTTAGTATTTTAGCATATATGTTTACTACTTTGTATAACCTTCATAAGCAGTAATAATAGCCTAGATATACTTAAGCATACTTTAAATAGAGTGCTGAAAGTTTTCAAGATATAAATATTTTTATTCTTCCTAAATTGCTGCTTTCATTTTCTATAGAGTTCTAATATGACAGTGACGAAAATAAGCTTTCAAAATATGTTATATATTTTCAATTAAATTCAAATGAGAAGAATAAGTTAGCTAATTCATTTTTAAGATTCTAAGAACTTGATATATATTTTATATAGTCTTTGCCTTATATATTACAATGTTATTCTCTATAAATATTCTTTTTGCTTTACTAATATCTATAAACTATAGAGATAACATGTTTGCTATATACTTTTGCCATAATATTTCCTTATTTTTTCTTATTACAAATAATAAGAGAACCTTTTCCTCTAAGATAGTACTTTAAATTATATAAAGAAATAGCTTTTTAAAGATAAGTTATATACAATTAGCTTTATACTTCTTCTTTAACTTTCTTATGACCTAGAAATTACTAGCAACTCTTTCAACATTAACTGTGTATTCATTAGTTCAAATAACTTTTTTCTAGTCTTTCACAATTCAATGAGTATGTTCAAGAGCCTATTTTAAATAATTTATTTTTGCTGTTAAGGATAACTTATAAATATTAGTATTGAAAATACTTTTTAACTATGAATTTATTAAGACTTTTTTTTAGCAATACAATGTCCATAATTTTCCTTAAATAATGCTCTTTTAATAGATTTTGCTGAGTAGTCTAAATTAATAGTATTTTTAACCTCTTCATAAGTCATTTGTTGAGTTACAGTGAAGAATATTACAAAGTTAACAATATACTTTCTTGCTGGTGTATTTAAAACAGCATAATAATGACGTCTCTTAAGTGTAGTAGGGCCATGGAAAATTCGTGCTACAGTTGTTTTTTTGACTGAAAATGTTGTAGCAATGCGACGAATTGACCATCCCACTGTCTGGCGAAGTGCTTGAATCTGGCACCGCATTCTGAGCATTTCGAGAAGATGCTCGCTACAGATTTCAATTTGGACTGTCCCACTTGACATGGCTGTACCCTTGTACTTAGAGGGTGGACGAAAGTCTCTGCCCCCCCATTTTTTTGCGGGTAAGCACAGACGTTGCAGGGGTATTTTGGCAGGCGAAAAATAAGTCTCTGTTGGAGCAACACCCCATTAAGTCACACTTCTCAAACTCACATTTAGAATATAATTACTTCAGTTTCATTTTTACAAGCAACTAAGGAGTTCTAGCTGGGACCCACACCATTCGGTGAGATCCGCACCGAAGGTTTGGTGGCACTAAGGAGCAGAGACTTACCCTTACCCCCCAAGTACATGAAGTCGCCTAATTAGCAAACCTGGAGCGTACTTGACAAGTTCGTCGTCTAGTTGATCAACTCGATACTTGATGAATTAGTGCGAACATATACACGCGTAATGGACACGAAATTGCGGATTCTCTTTTTTTACAAACGCATTCGCGCCTCTCCGCCACAACACACCCAAAGGTATGAATAGATTAGGGAACCAAACCTATACGCAGCCCGAACCAACAAATTGCATAAGGACTCCCTATCTAATATGCAAATTGCAATAGACTTTTCGTTATCATCACCACCGTCAACCATAATTAAATAGTTCCTTCCTTGACCCAACTCTGTATCAACGCACTCCCGATCATCGCTCCTGGCCAACTAAACCACGCTTTACTGACACACGCGCCCGTCTCGCCATCCACGGCTTCGGAGAATAGTCCGTCCCAGAGTACGGACCCCTTAATCCTCCGCCACGCATCTTCTCTCGCTTTATTGTCTTCGGTAATACCCGCAAACACGAATTCCTGCGCGTATCCCAGTGGCCATGGGGCACGGGTGTGAACGGAGCCGAGGCCACCGAAGGGACCGGCTGGGTAATAGCCACCTAGGTTGAGGGGCGAGAGTGCGAAGCGTAGGGTAGACTCCCAGGCTTGGCGGAGAGATGAGGAGGGCTTTGAAGAAGCGAGGGACTCTGGAGGGGTAGCAGGTGAGGAATGGGCCGGAGATGGAGGGGAGGAGGCGGGAGATTCAGAAGTGGAGGGAGGAGATTTGAGGAATCCCCAGCCGAGAGCGAAAAGAGTGGGGATATCATTCGCGTCGTGGTAGAACTTATGCTGATCCGCGCCGTCAGTGAGGTAGGCGAACATGGTCTCGTTCTTGTACTCAGGATTTGCCGCAACAAAATGCCGTAATGTCCGCTCATGGATATCTGCTGCTAGGCGGTCGAGCGCCAAGGCCGAGAGTCGCCGGTTTGAAGGCGAGAGTTTCTTGACCAGTGACGCGAGCCTGGTTACAGTGTACCAGAGGAGGACGTGGGAGGAGAAGTGATAGGGATGTTCCACTACATCGTCACCAGGGGTTTCTTCTGTCTTGTACAACCCAGTCACCTTATCCCGCCGTCCTTCCAGAATCGCCAAAACATCCGGAATCGCACCCTCCTCAAGGATACTCCTCACAAACTCCGCTTCACCGTCGCCCAAGGATGAGAAAGTCTCGTAGTAATCGCATAACTCGAGTAGTGGGTAGCATTGCTGGTCTTGTTGGAATACGGGACCGTCTTTCGGGACCCCGGTCGTTAGGTAAGACCGGTGCCAGTAGCCGCGGGGGCGTTGCGCCGTGCGGAAGACCCAGTTCAAGTGGCCGCGGACGAAGGAGTGAATTCGTGTTCTGTAGTGGCGGAGTGTTTTGGGGAACATGAGATGCGAGGCGTTGGTGTATATATCTAGGAGGAAGCGGATTTGCCAGCTACAGGTTGTCAATTTCTGCGTCCTCAAATGGCAAGATAAAAAAGAATGAACAGGAAAGGGGTATAGGGGTACAGAAGACGTACTAATTATCGCGATTCCAACCAAGTGGCAAAGCAACGTGGTCGGTGATGAAACATACGACATCGGGAGAGACAGGGACTACGCAGTTGCCTAGGATGTATTCGAGATTTCGCATTACGATGAATGCGCGTTCATCGTCTTTCGGTAGCTTCCAGTCCCCTGTTAGTGAAGAAGAGGGGTCTGCGATTATCCCATTTGCAATGCGGGGACGAAGTAGAATTGGCGTCGGGGTGGTCCCTGGGTGTAGACGGAAGGTGGCTGTCAATACCGCGGAAGCACCTGGTAGCAGTTGAAGTTGTCCGCTCAGCGAAGCTTCCATCGTTTTATTCCCAACCGAACCCGGACGAAGCTGTCCTTCCAGCGACACTGGCTCCCCGTCTAGCGTCAGGCTCCCCTCCAGCATAGCGTCTAAATGTGGATTCGTAACCGCATAGGCCTTCCCCGCATCCAGCAGTGTCAGGACATTCTCAGAGGTCGGCAAGGGAATTGGTCCACCTTCCGTCAATTGTCCATACGACGCTCGATTGACGCTAACATCCAGATCGAACGAATAATCCACAGCAAGAGGAAACTGTGACACCGACTTAAGGACAGCCGTCTGCACTACCTCGCCACCATCTCCTACGACAAGCGTCGCTATTACAGAGACACCAGGTTTGGGTGTATATGATGTCCGGAGCCATCGATTGTCGACGAAACCAGCTTGCAGGTCTTGCCGACCGCCTTCGATGCGAAGACCGAAACCTTTCTTCTCCATGTTGATGTAATGGAGCATTCGTTTCCGGTAGTTGCGAACATATTCTGGCTCCCAGTATCGTGAGCCGTCGAATTGGGCATAAGGCGAGACGACGACGATGCCATGTTTGGGGTGGAAGACGGTTAATTGGAGAATCTGATATTAAGTACGTTAGTATATGAGGGTTTTAATTTTTGCGATCATATCTTTGATCATGTTTGCAAGATAAATGGAAATACATACATCCGCAGCCGGACCAGCGGAGGCTGTGTTGCCATTGGAGCCAATATCAAGTGTTTTCCGGTGCTTACCGACCAGCAGCGGCGCAAAGTTCCCCATTGAGGGGGTAGATGTAGAACCCACTGCTATTGCCTCAGGCGAAAATAAATATCCAATTGCAAGAGTACTATCACTGCAACGACAGTAACGAAAGATAGGATATGTGAGGTGGAGGAAAGCAACCTTTCCGTCTCATGGCCAGCATGGACGGCTGCCCTATTATAAACCCTTACACGTTTGCC
Source organism: Nothomitra cinnamomea (assembly GCA_022345685.2). NCBI lineage: Eukaryota > Fungi > Ascomycota > Geoglossomycetes > Nothomitra > Nothomitra cinnamomea. Next base: position 47,131 of record JAJDMX020000122.1, on the reverse strand, counting down.
AACGCACGTCAGTTTCCATCAATCTCTGGGTGCCCCGCGTGCCGTCCTCGTGTTTCTGGTGAACACAACAATTGCCCCACCGAGATACTCTATATGTTTTCTGGTGGTTCGGGGTCACGTACCCGGCGTGATAGGCCCGGGTACAGCACCCAGAGCGCCCAAAAGTTAATCCGAGGGTCAACTTCGAGTCGAGAGGCACCAGTATCCTAGTACTTCGGTTTCTAGAGGCGCTGGCTCGAGAACCAGTTCTGCGGTTGCTGCACCCAATGCCTGAAGCTAAAATGCCGAAGGCCTGGCACAGCGGTATGTGGTACGGCGCTAGGGAATGGCTGAGTTGACCAAGAAAGTAACACCGGGTACTGCACCCGGCGCGCTATGTCCCTATCCACAAATGTATTCTGTGCCTCCAGACTCTACGCATGCTTCCTCTGCGCCAGAATAACTTTCTTCCCTAGATTTGACCTCACGAAATGTTCCTCAACCTCTTCCTGTGACAGGAATGCCTGAACCATAAAGAAGATTCCTCCAAATTTGCTGGATCATGATTTTTCCCCGTTCATACCACCCGGGAACGGTACCCAGATTGGCCAAGACTTCGTCATATTGAGTTGCTAATAATCTGAATCCTTGGCCGCTCCCGTCCCAACCTCGCCTGAGGCGTGACCGGAACATAGACTTCAATCACAGTAATCTCCAACCAGCTTAGACGGGTACTGTTCCCAGGTCATCTTCGTGATGGTTTATAGCGACGCATTTCGGCAAATTTGAACCGGTAGAGACAGGGCTATCTATAAAGATGCGTTGATCGAACCCTGGGTTCCGGTTCTGCTATCTCCATCCCAACCCCACAACACCGGGTTCTCAGCAATCATCGAAGGTAAACAGGAGAATTACATCTCCGTCTTGCAGCGTATCGAGCTCTAGAGATAAGGTAGCCCTGGTCTACGATATAAGCTATATTTACACTTTCGCAAGCGACAATGGCAGCTCGCAACAACGGGGTCCAAACCAAGACTCCACCATTCCAAGCCTACCACGACGAGAAGGGCGCCCCGTCTGAAACTGAACCAACACTTGGGGCTGATATCCCAGATGGCTACTTCCCATCCACCGATGAGGAGAGGAGGATTAACCGGTCGTTGAACCTCCGCCTCGATTGCTTCCTACTTCCCTTCTTATCCTTGCTCTATCTCTTTAATGGCTTGGATCGTGGTAACGTTGGGAATGCCCAGACAAACGGTACGGATACCTTTTAAATCTGATCTCGGTTATGTCTTTGGCACTGCTAACTAGTTTTATAGGATTCACGGCGGACATCGGTCTCAACCCAAACGACTTGAATAATGCGGTTTCCCTATTCTTCATCACCTTCGTCATCTTCCAGCCGGTTTCCGCCGGTCTTGGCCGGAAAGTTGGAGCAAAATATTGGATCCCATTCCTCATGGTATGCCACATTCGCTGCAGGTTAATCAATATGAGATTGGCGTTTACTAAATCCGGAATATAGATTATTTGGGGTGTCCTAACTCTTGCGCACGCATTTATCAAGACCAATGCCCAACTTATAACCCTCCGTTTGCTTATCGGTCTCTTTGAAGCCGGTTTCTACCCTACTGCCGTCTTCTACCTCTCCACATTCTATACCCGCTACGACCTCGCCGTCCGTATTGGTCTCTTCTATGGCCAATACGCCATCGCTGGTGCCTTTTCTGGTGCCATCGCCTACGGAATATTCCACCTCAAGGGCCATCTCCACGGCTGGCAATACCTCTTCATAATCGAAGGCGCAGCCACCATTCTCGTCGGCCTCGTCGGCCTCCTCTGGCTCCCCATGGGTCCCGGATCTGCATGGTTTCTATCCAAAGAACAACGCCTCCACGCAACCTCACGTATGCAAATCGACGGCGCGAGATTCGTCCAGCACACCTACGGCAAAGATGGGATTGAAACTACCTCTGAACGTCTGACAAAGCGCGATATTATTGAAACCGCCAAGGACTGGAAGCTCTGGTACGTCCTTGCTTTCAACATCTGCGCCTCCCTCCCGTCGCAGGCCTTCTCAGTCTTCCTCCCACTGGTTGTCAAGGGTCTTGGCTTCACCTCCATCCAAGCAAATCTCATGTCCGTTCCGCCTTACATCTGCGGTGCCGTCGGGTTGTACGCCTTCGCTATCTCCTCCGATCGCACTAAGGAGCGCGGGTTTCACATTGTCGGTGGTCTGACTATCTGTTTGATTGGCTTGATCATCGCCGTAACAGTACACACTAACAACACAGCCCGCTACATCGCCCTCTGCATTCTCCTCTTCGGATCTTATGTTTCCGCCCCGCTGACCGTGGCCTGGCTCTCCGGAAACACTCCAGAGCCCGGGAAGCGCTCCTTGGTCCTGGGAGTCAACGGCTTCGGGAATCTCGCTGGCGTGATCGGCTCCCAACTTTTCAGGCAAAAATATGCCCCTCGATATCTCCTCCCCTTCTACGTCACCCTTGGGTTCATGGCCGCCTCTTTCATCGGGTATACGAGTTACAGGTATACCCTGAGGGCCGTGAACAGATGGAGGGCGCGCAAGATGGAAGGTTGGAGCGAGGCTGAGATTGAGGCTGAGAGACTCGGTACGAAGCGGTACGGTGACAAGAAGCTGACATTCATGTACGGGCTCTAGTTTCGCGGATATGTCTTATGATTTTTCCTATTTTCTTCTATCAGTTCGAAGATATTTTTTTGGTCCGCGAGGAGAAAAATCAGGTTTATGCTGTCCTTTTTGAGCTGCTAGACCCTCACGTCATGATTTATCGCGGTTATGAGACGATAAGAGTATGCCTCTATTTATCGCTATGGGGATGTAATGGTTGTATATATTGCCTACTCTACATACGGACGACAAAGAAACCCTCAAAACTTTATTACCAACCACAAGGATTTTTCAGAAGCTGTTAGACCTTCGCGCGTCGAAAAGGGGGCACATCCTCTCCTATTTAGCCCCTGGCTTCTCGAATAGATTGCTCATCCAACGATTACATCCGCCTCTCGGAACCCCTACAGGGGCCGATATGGGACTTAGCTATGCTTTCGACATCTAGGAATATATCCCTTCATACGTTAAGTCATGGCTTATAATAATATCAATGTCGACACATCTAGCTAGTATAGAGCTTATCAGTTTCGGATAGTGCACCGCTGGCTTAAATAAACAAAGGGCATCGGTATAGCGACACCCTGTTTTAGTGCGCCGACACCCCGGGATTTCGTGGGCTGACACCCTCGCCTAATTCCAGTTAAGCCAATCTAGTGTGCACCATAGAAGTTGTTAGAGGCGCGATAGGGCTGCAATACCAAAGTGATGGTGGCGCTATTACTATTATTTTGTAGTGCGAGGGATTCTAGAGCCGGGAATATGCTGTGCGGACAGTAAAAATGGCACATCCGGCACTCAGACGCAGGCAGCTGTAGGCAGAGTCGCCTGATGATTAGTGAGCCCATCGCCTACTGCCTCACTAACATTTATCAAGGTAGAACGCCAAGTATACAACATAAACCCCCCACAGCGACGTTCCGCCAATGGAGAATTGGACAATAAAAACGAGGTAAATAGTGGAGAGCATCTCAGTTTACGCCAAAAAAAGGTGTAGGTAATAAAACCTTCAGCAGGTATTGCACTTCTACGTTGGTGGATCTTAGGGTGTCGCCCTACTAAATTCTAGGGTGCCGCCGGACTAAACAAATTCTCTACAGATGGACTAGATTGGGTTAAGCTTTGCGGTATTTTGTTCCGTTAAAGCAGCGACTCCCGAACCCCGCAATCCAACCTGTAAAGAGACAAGCACAGAAGCGCAGCCTCGTCAGGCCTCCGGACGAGGCTGTATTCTCAAGTCGAACTCTAACGTTAACCCCAATGAAATCTTAATATAGAGGCATCCATCTTGGAATTCTGACCGCCAGGTCTTGCTATGTCTGATATTCCCAACCTAGAGGCAACGGCGGCCTGCCACACCAGACCCTTCGAGAGTGGATGTGTGAGGCTGCTCGATTTCGAAAGCAAGACAACCTTTTGTGTAACCCCCGCATTAACTTTCAAGACTGTGGGGGTCATACGCTAAACAACCAAAATAATCTAGGTACTTCATAACCGCCGTTCCAATGGTATTCTTCCCCATTCAATACCTGCTTGCGCTCGGAAACTAAATGGGCTACGCGCAGATGATCCTCGTCATTCTTGCCTGGTTCTTCTTTCGCACAACCATGACGTCTCGTCAGTTGAACCGCCGTCCCCGCCATCACAGGCAGAAGGAACCTGAGTATAAAGTATAGTTGGTACACCAATGTTGGGGGTGGGCTCACTTGGTGGGAGGCGTTTTGACGAGATTTTAATTGGGTAATCGGGGTATATAAGGCTGTTTTTCCTCCTTGAGCGGTTTTGGAGGCTCATTGGGATAATAAAATTTGGGTACTGATATTTCGACAGGGCAAAACACTAGAACGATAGGTTCACCTATTATTCGAAGCCTATAAGTTAGTTAGGGAAAACTGAGCCAGCACTGCAGCTTAAGGATCATTTCGCGAAAGGATAAGTTTCAAAAAAAAAATTCCGCTTTAGCAGCATCTTAGTATTCTGGCACAAGCAAAATATTAAATACCTTCTAGCGTTGTGTATTGGGTTTGGATATTTTTTGTTTACGTTTGGTAGGCTAACTCGCTAAATCTTATGAGGGTAGGCAACATATCCGGGGCCATGAGTGCCTGGCCAAAGGCCTTTTGGGCATCGCCTCGCCAAAGTCGCTGTGGCGACTCACTAAAAGCAGCCATGAAATATCGCATTTATGGCTCTCCCATTCAAGTACAGTAAAAGGAGGTAAATTGCAGATAAGTTCTACTGGTATTTAAAGGCTTTCTGTTGCTGTCAGAATTGTAGGGCTCAAGCTGCGACATGCTAGATGATTGGGTGTTGCTAGTAGGCAGTCGCTTAACTGGATACCTGCCGTTTTAATGTTTTGCCCTGTCGAAATATCAGTACCCTAAATTTTATATTCATCAAGCGCTCATTGCTGGACGGAGTCTTGACTGCTTACTTGCCTACAGGATGGAGACGGCTGAGCTTTTAAGCTCGATTCTAGCGCAATAACACCGAAAGTGAATGAACAACACGAGCGAAACTACTACCACGTGACACCATGAGGCGCCATTTCCACACTCATTTCACATTGTGTGGAGGATTACGAGGCAATTTGTGCTATGAAGTACTTCTCCTGATATTCGAGGAAATGCCTCTCATATATGCGTTTCAAATGAAAGGAAACCGCGAGCGTCTAGATGAAACGAATACGTAAGAGCGATCGTAGGGCCGATATTGGGACTCAACTTAGCCCCAACTCAGAAGAAGCTGCTTTAACGTGGGGTGGCAAAACAAAGCCTGATTCCTCCGTATTTGGCTTCACCGCGAAGTAGCTAATGTGCAAAGTTTGCCTGGAATGGCGAGAAAAAAACTCTTCACAATCGTTTTTTTGACGGACTTTTTGTGACCTTCGTTATTCATAAATTTAAACAAGATTACGAGCAAGCATGTATCCTGATGTCCTATCTGAAATTATCTCAGGTCTCAAAAGCAAATGCCTAACCCTAAGCTCTATTTCCCTGCAACCGCGCCAACGTGTCTACATCGGCCCTTTTCAACTGACTGATGTAGTTTGTGAAATCTTGCGTCATTTTCAACACGTCCTCAAAGTGTCCCGAGCTTAATTCCTCATTCTTTTGCTCGGCTAGCGCGATTGCGGTCCGCACTATGTTGCGGATCTGTCTTCCATTAAGGTCCTCGTCCATGATCATATTGCCGACACTTCTGTAGAGCCTGCTTATGGCTTCTTCGCCCATCTTGAGGTCCTCCAGGAAGATACGGAGGATTTTCTTGTGCTCGGACTCCCCGAAATCAGGTAGATGGAGGGTTAGGTGGAGGCGTGAACGGAAAGCCTAAAGATGGTGTCTTGTTAGTTTTCATATTTGGAGCGGGTTGTGGAGTTGCTTGAGACATGTTCAAGACCTGTTTCTTACCTCGTCGAACTGGCCTACCCGATTGGTTGTAAGGAAGAGAATTCCGTCAAAATATTCGAGGGATTTCAGGAAGACTGTTGTTGTAGTGTTAGTGCAGTGCTACGAGCCACATGGCGAAGCGGCGGTACTGACTAGAGACGATTGCATTCCAGTTGATGTCTTGGTAGTTCCTATTAACACTCTCATTAACAGACACGTATATCAGATAAAGAAAAATAGTCAGTAAAATCACGTCGTCGCACCTCTCCTGCAGGAAAATATCTGCCTCATCTAACAGCTTTAGATAGAGTCAGAAAAGAAGAGCGTCATAATAGGGGCGTGGGGTTTCTCAGTGATTGTACCAGAACTGCCTTCCACCGTGAAGCGAATTCGAAAATCTCTTCAAGCTTCTCCTCAACTTGTCCCGGGTTAACTCCTATGTCCCCGCAGGTGACCATGTAGAGTGGCCGGTTGGAGTAATCTGCTACGCATTCTGTTTGCTACCGTCATTGTTCTGTACAACAGGAGATACAAGCAACTGTCAGTACATACCTGCGGTAGGTGTTTTCCCTGTCCTAGGGGCCCTGTGAAGTAACGCTACAAGGCCTTTGCCTTTGCTAGCCACCAAGTCTTTGAAGTCCGATTTCTTCTCAACGTACGACTTGACGAGGGCTCGCACCATTATCTTATATTTGTTGTCCAGAACCAGCCTCCCAAAGCCTTTCTTTCCAAACCCGACCGCCCTTAGTTGGTCGACATGAATTGCTCCTATTGGGGGGTTACTGGATCTGTGTGACAAAATTCAAAGCAAGGTTGTTGCTTACCCAACTTTTTATAGCGTAAATTATATCCGAACACCCGATAATTACATAACATGAGTGTTAGCTCATCTGGCTCTGACTTGGGGTCGATTTTGTTGTACTTGGCATACGCCGATTCAGTATCTAGGCTATATTTAGCCCTTTTAGCTTCGCAAGATCGACACATGCAGCCCCTAATGTCATCTTCGTTGTGGACGGTAGAATGAACGAGGATTATTTTATTCTCCAGATCTTTTCGCTGGTGGAGTGCGTGGTCAACGACGACAGGCATGGGATCCTGTAGATATGCATTAATATGTGGATGAGGTACAAATATGTGATGGGGTGTCGGGTTGCTGCTTACATCTCCGCTTGACTTTACCCAGACATCTCCGGTGTATTCTTGGTGGTGAATCCCCTGCAAGCCCAAAATTCTCTGCCTCTCTCTAAGAGCGTCTTGCGAATGCTGCCGTTTTCTTCCTCCGAGAGGTAGGCTGCTGGTGTTATCTGCAGCAAAGAAACCTTTCGATATCCGCTGTACGGCTCTAACTTCAGGTATGTAAAAGACTTCCCAAAGTTAGCGCCGTCATAATCAATTGACCAGCAATGTAAATCTAGTGACACCTTCGCCGCGTAAAGGTCTTTATTTTTGATGCTTACAACCATGTACACTCGAATATCGCCGTCCTCGGAGACGTACACTATCGATCCAGGCCTATATGCCAACCACGTAGTTCTAAATAAAACAAGCCTTTCGTCGATATTTTTGAGGGCCCGTGTCTCTTTGAGAGTTGATCCAGCCTCTTCTCCCATGAACCTCAATAATAGTTGAAGATGCTCGGCGGCATCTTTATCAATGTCGTCTCTTTTCGAATATTTTTCCAGTTCTTCGTAATGATGAAATAAAATACAGTACGGCTCCTCTATCGTGACAGTCGTCCCCTCGAGGGAGTGCTGGGGATAGTATTTGACAATCTCTCGTAAGATCTTGAGTAGTGGTTCGGACCGGATCTCCAGCGAATGTCCAATTGTTCGCTTCAGGCCGTCGAGTGGATCGGAGGTGGCCTGGTAGTGCCGATAAAAGATCAAAACATACTTTTCCGTCTCGTAATACGTTCGATCGCGGGTGGGTTCGTCTTCACTAGATATGCCGGGCTCTATAGAACCCCCCTAGATCTCCTTTTTCTTTCTTTTGATCTCGACGATGTACTCCTTTACTATTGTTTCCTCAACTTCCGCTCCCTCCGCCGCTCCCCCCTTCGCCGTTTTCCCCTCCTGCTGGACGGCTTCGATCGGGTTCACTCCTTGTTTTGGCGATAGTGTTAATTGGCTTTGAAGTTCTAACACCGCCTTTTCGAGCTTCTCGAGATAGTTCATTAGACTGGTCGAGTTTGGCGCAAAGCGTTTCATGGTTATTACGGCTTCCTTCTCGCAGGCCGCCCAGGCATCTTGGCCGTCGTTGCATCGACCCACGCGCAAATTGGCCGAGCCAACGACCCTCTCTAGATCAAAAGCCGCCTTTTGTATCTGATTGTTCACACCCGACTGGTTTACAACCTCTCGCTTTAATGCTATAGACGTAGTCCATGGGCTTTTGCGCACTCATGCGAAGTTGCTCAAATTTTCTATCTACCTACGTTTAGGTGCGGCAAGCTTAGTACAGTCGCTAATATTACTATCTAGCGATTCTTCCATATCCGTAAGGTCCTCCTCTGACCTCCCTAGCAATTGTAGGTCGATTGATGGTGTTGGGCTTGATTGGCGTTGTCGTCTGGTTGTATTGCGCCTAGGGCGCTTCGGGGTCGCCATCGCCTCACGAACCTCGCCGAGGGTATGCCCATCTTTACCAGGCATTTGTTTTCGCTTCCTGGAGGCTGCCTCTTGCTTCTGTTGGCTGTGCTCAAAGAAATCCTTATTGTCCTTATGTACTATATCACTCTCAGCCTTCCAAGTCGAGGCCGTCTTGTAAGCCTCATCACATAAAGATTTAAATATATTCTTTTGTTCCTGGTTACCACTAAAGAGAGTTTGCATATCCTTAAAGAGTTTCTCAAGCTGTAGTAGTGATTTTGGTATATCCTGACTACTTAATACTGGAGGGTGAGGTGGTATAGGGAGTGCTGAAGCGAGATTTGCACAATCAGCACTCTCAGTGCTGAGAGTGCAATCCTTGGCAACTCAATAATTTACCTACACTCTGGTTGGAGCAATGGCTTCAGCCAGCTATGGAAATGCCAAGCGGTTTAATCAGGAAGTGATTGACTATATAGAGTTTTACAGATTATGAGGCTTAGAACTATTAGATGTGAATAAAGAACTAAGGGAGCTGAAAGATACTTGGTAGCTGAAGAACACATTAACTGGGTATAGTGAGCAGCTTTAAGTATAGATGAAGGATTATAAGTCACAATAACTTAGGTTTCATTATTAGACTTAAGATGAGCTATGTTGTAAGGTACATCAAGTAATATAAGTTGCCTGTTAGTAGGTGACTAAGAGATCAGTGAAGAAGCAATTATAAATACTGTGTTAGGATCTCAGGAAAAGCATCTTTCTTTCTCTCTTCATTAAATGTCTTAATAATTTAGTAATTAAGCTTTGTACTAAGAATTATCACCTAAGATATCTTTTAATACAGTTGCAGCAGAACTGTTTCACTATTATAGTATATGGGACTAATATAATTATCTTATGGTTACTCTATGAACATCTCACTGCGTACCTAAACTTTCAAGACAAACTAGAATATGAAATCTTACTAGTGTCAGATTATAATACGGAGAGAGCTAATTATTGAATATAAATAGTAGTAGAACTTGTTAAGATATAGTACTCGAAGTAGTGGTGTATGGTAACTGAAAAACATAAGACAATATCTCAGTCAAGCAACTCTTACTTAGTGAACTCAGTTAGCTACTACAATGGCAAAGAGGGAATATGAAAAGTAATTGACAAATCATGAAGGCCTCTAGTCAAGAACTAGCTAAAAATAACTTAAAAAGGAAGTTAATGAATCACTGCTCAACTGAAATAGCTAGAGAATACATTAGCTAGAAATAGTGAGTTGTGAAGTAATTATACACAAGTAAAAGAGGTATGAATTACAAAGTAACTTAGGTTTTTTATTTGGAATTCAGATTGTGAGTTATGCCTTGGTATGATTATAATGTAATATATGATTATCTAATAGTAGGTAATCAGTAACTTAATGAAGAGTTATTATAAAGCATACTTGAAGAGTAATGGAAAGTGCTTTCCTCATCTCTTTATTGAATATATTATTTGAAAGTTTGTTATTTGACAATCTAAGTTTTATCATTCAAGATATTGAAAGATATAATTCTATACTCTATTAAATCTCAGTTAGGAAGTGATTCTGGTCTCTAGCAATGAGAAGGCTGTTTACAAATCAAGTTACCTTAAATACTCAAGTTCAAGTAACATGTACTAATATTATCTATTTTATGATACTTGAAAACTTTGCCACTACATGATTATACTTATACTTAAACCAATGTTTTAGCAGTAAGAAGTATAATATATTTAGAGGCTGTAACATATACAATATATAAGGAGAAAGGCAAATGAGAATAATATAATTATTTTAGTAGTAATAAATAAATTTATATGCTGAGACTGATATAGTTCAGGCCTTCAGATTAGAGACTTTTAGGTATAGCTAAGCCAAAAGCCTCTGAAGCAGGTAACAGTACTAAAACACAGCAGTATCTAGGTACTAACCACAATACTCTCACTCGCCCAGCACTGCCGTGGGTTTACTATAGGCTATAAGCTTTCTTATGCTTTGCTAGGCAGCTTTTAGGTATCGCCTTGGTAAGTTTGTCAGCTAGTATACTTGTTGTAGGTATGTATTCTGGGGTAATGATGTTATGGGCAATAAGATCACGTACATGGTGATAACGTATATCAATTGCTTTAGTGCAACCGTAGTGTTCAGAGTCTTAGACTACAGTTAAGCAAGCCTGATTATTACCTTCTAAATATGTTAATTTGTTCTTAAGTAGGCAATCGGCTTACCCAGTATTTAGGCATATTTGTTGTAGCTATGTAGTCTTTTTAGCCGCTTCACTATAGATGACGTACTCCATATCAGTAGTCAATGTAGCAACTAGGGACTACTTCTTACTAGTTCAAGCTATAGTGCTTCTGGCTAGTATGAAAAGATACCCAGATATGCTTTTCCAGGTAATATCCTTAACATAGTCACTATCAGAATAGCTTACAGTCCCCTGCTAGTCTTTCGATAGTAGATTCTTGCTTCTTTTGAGTTACTTAGGTATCTAAGTATCTGTTTAGTAGCTATCTAATACTGCTTTATAGAGTCTGTGTTAAACTGCAAGAGTCTACCAATAGCAAAGTATATATCTGGCTGTGTAACTAGTATTGCTCATATTAGCTTACCTGTTAGTTACTAGTAGGCCTTGCGATTGTACTGCAAGTCCTTGTTCATTGCTGGAAAAAGCTTTCTACTAAGCCCCATAGGTATCGCAATCGACTTACATTACTCCAAGCTAAATTCTCACAATGCTGCATTGATATAGCTCTGTTGGCTGATTGTGATAAACTGCAAGGAGGCTAGCTAGACAGTAGGTGCAAACATTTCGATGTAGTCAACATCGTATTACTAGGTAAAACCCCTAGCAACTAGGTGTGCCTTCAACCAGTCTATTGAGCCATCCAGGTACTTTTTGACTTTAAAAACCTATTTCAATATGACTGCCTTATAGTCTAGTAGTAGGTTCACCAGCTGCTAGGTATTATTAGCACTCAATGAGTTTAATTTCTTGCAGCTAGCTACTTCCTACTGCTGTCCATAAATTAGATCTCCCACTGCTTCTAGGTAAGTCTATAGTTTTACTATACCTGTTGTAGCTAGGCTTGCTCAAGGTGCTGTGAGCAACTGAATAACTATTATGTTGCCTATATCCTCTGTGATGTCTTGACGTTGGACATTGAATTCTTCTTCAAATGGCATTTCGGCATTAGGTGTAGGCATTTCTAAGGTAGATGACATTTTATGGATACTTGTCGCAGACTCTTGCTTGTTGAACTTGATATCAGTTACCACTATTACCCTCCTAATCTCAAGGTTCTACAGACGGTAATGGGCTGACGTGAGCTCATATCCAACTAGGATATACTTATTGGAGTTCTTTTCTAGCTTGTCATGTAGTGCCTTAGGCATTAAAGCATAGGTAGTACAGCCATATGCTTGTAGATGTGTGACGTTTAGCTTCATCCTATTTTATAGTTCCTTAAGTGTCTTTTTATCACTACACACTGGAGACTAGTTCTGTAGATATGCTGCTGCATATACAACTTCTGGCTATAACCCTAATGGTAGACTTGATTCAAATAGCATGGCTTTAGCTTGTTCAATAATCATCCGATTAATGCACTTTACTATGCTATTTTGCTCTGGAGTATAAGAAGCAACTAGTTTCATAGTGCTGCCATGGTTCTCAATTGCCTTGTGAAGCTCTTTTAGCTCTAGAGCATTATCACATTGTATAGCTATTACTTTATAACCACAATCGTTCTTAGCACGCAGCTGCGAGGTACGAAAGATACTCATGGCTTTGTTTCTAGCACCTGTTGGATATACCCAGACCTTCCTAGAATAGTCGTCCATAATTATCATGATATAATGCTCACCTTGCTGGCCTTGATGCTTATATTGTCCTCAGAAGTCAATATGGACTTTGGTTAAGGGCTTATCAGCATGTTCAATAAGTCTACTATGCTTCTTTCTATACTGTTTCGCATAGACACAGAGTTCACAGAATGGTAGTTTGGTCTCTGTGCCTAATTCCATACCCAATACTACTATCAACATCTCCTTTAAGCATTTATAGCCTATGTGACCTAGCCATCAGTACCATAGTTCCTGAGAGCTACTTGTAGAGATTGTCTGTAAAATCATTATATGGCCTACCGTATTAGCACTTACTCCTAGTATATAGAGTCATTCAGCTCAATGAATGCTAATAATATTGTTGCCTGCTTTAACTAAGTAGATGCTGCTATTCCAGCCTATATCTATAATAATTCCCCTGTCTTCAAGCTGACTTAGCAATATTAGGTTACTTGTTATACCTGGAAAATTCCAAATGCCAGCAAGAACTAGGCCATTTGTGCCTGGGTCTTCAAGGTCTTCTTTGTCTTTAACTAGTAATTGTTGTCCACTAGTGATTTCTAGTTGCTGGCTGACTATAGATATATATCTCATAAAATGATACCTATTGCCTGTGACGTGATTACTGGCTTTAGAATTGACAAACTAAATACTAGAGATATTGTTGTCACTCACCCTTAGAGCCATGCCTTGGTTGTTTGAGTCATAGGCTATACTAGCCTTGCTGCTAGGTCTTTTGACTTTACTATTATCACTAACTTTGTCCACCTCTAGTTCCCTCTTATGCTTCCGACAGTCCTTCTTCAGGTACCCCTTCTTCTAGCAGTAATAGTACTCACAGTACTCCTTGCCACTATTACTTCGAGCTGATGTAATGGCTACTTTTATGGCTGTACCGTATTCTAGTGCTTTCTGGGCATTTTCTCAGTACAGTTCTTCATGCTGTAGGTACTTCACTGCTTTATCGTAGGTAAAGTCAGCTCTATCATATAAGTTAGCGATAGTAAAGTTGTACTCTGTAAGTAAGGTATTTAGGAGTAAGCAAGTCTTAAAGTTTCTTCAGTGTTCTTCTAAATCGCTATACTAGGTACTTTCCAGCTCACTCTAGAGGTCCTCTAGGCATTGAAAAGCCTTCTGGATAGTCATTTCACTATCTGTATGTAAGCACATAATTCAAGTCATAATTTAGTAATAGGCCTAATTGCCATTGAGCCAGTAGATACTTCAGAGCTTGTTCCAGGCTTCAGCGGTATCTTTAATGCTATGAATCACTTGGAACTCTATTTTCTTAATAGAGTTACCTAGTATAACTAGAGCTATATTATTGCTATGTCACTATGTTCAGGCTGCTTTTTCAGGGGTCTTGTTAGTAAGCTGCTTGTCTTCATCACTTATAATAGTCTAAATTCCCTGGATATCCAGTAGGTTCTTGGTCTTCACTACCCAGTCAACGTAGTTTTTTGTCACAGACATCTCAAGCCTTATCAGGAACGCCACGGACATGGGAGTGGCACTGGAATCATTGGACCAGATCGCAAGTCTATGGGACACGGATAACTTGAATAGCTTGGCAAGGATGAACCGAATACTAGAGCAAGTGGCACTTGCTGTAGGAGAGTAGAGGCTGGAACAAGAGTTTGTGAAATTAGCACAACCTGCGGCAACTCAATAAATTACCCACACCCTTGTCAAGGCAATGACCTCAGCCAGCCATACCACTGTCAAGGAGTTTAGCCAAGAAGTGACCAGCCAACCGGAACCACTACAACTTACGAATGAGGAACCATTGATTGTAGGTAAAGGATCAGAAGAGCTGAGAAACACTTGGCAGCTGAAGAACATGTCAGCTAAATGTAGTGGGCAGCTTGGGTATGAATAGAGAGTTATGAGTCATGACGACTCAGGTTTTATTATTGGACTTGGCATGAGTCAGGTATGAGTCATGCCGAGAAAAGAACACTTCAAGTGGTACAAGTTACCTGTTGGCAGGTAGCTAAGAGGTCAGTGAAGAAGCAGCTATAAATACAGTGTTAGAGTCTCAAGAAAAGTATCTTTCCTTTCCTCTTCACTGAAAGTCTTGTTAGTTTAGCAATATAAGCTTCGTACGAAGAACTATCGCCTAAAATATCTTTTGATATAGCCACAGTAGGACCGTTTCGCTATCTTAGTATACAAGACCAACATATCTGTCTCACGGTCACCATAGAATGCCACACTGTATACCTGAATACCAAGACAAACTAGAAGATGAGACTTTATTGGAGTCAGATCATTACATTTTTCTAGTTGAACCAAGATAATATATAAATCAGCCTTAGGCCTTTATATACCAAACTGCTAGTGGCGCTCATGGTTGAAGTACCTTGTGAGGAGCTGTCCATGTCTCTGGGAGTAGTAATTGCTGGGGTACTTTGTGTGAAGCTAGGATCAGTATCTTCAAGGGGGTTTAGATGTTCTTAGGTTGCAACCAGACTTATAATCTGTTGAAGTATAGGTTATGTGTAGGGTAAACCAAAGCTTAGATTGAACTATATAGAGAACAACTATATAAAAGTAACAACTAATTACTGGCTACTAGTAATTCTAGGCAGCTTTATATACTGAGGTCAATATAGTTTAGGCCTTCAGATCAGAGACTTCTGAGAATGGCCAAGCTAGATGTAATGATCTGACTTTGATAAGGTCTCGTCTTCTAGTTTATCTTGGTGTTCAGGTACACGACGAGACATTCTTTAGGCGACCGTGGAACAGATATGTTGGTCCTATATGTTGAGATAGTGAAATGGTCCTACTGCAACTATATTAAATGATATCTTGAGCAATGATTCTTGGTATGAAGCTATATTGTTAAACTAACAAGATATTCAGTGAAGAGGAAAGGAAAGATGCTTTCCCTGAAATCCTAATACTATATTTATAGTTATCTCTTCACTGACTTCTTGACCACCTGCCAAAGAGCGACTCATACCAATAAGTGTGCTTTTTTCTCGTTGTAACTCATACTTGACTCACATCAAGTCCAATAATGAAACCTGAGTTATCATAACTTATAACTCTCTTTCCATACCAGAGCTGCCTACTACAACTAGCTAACATGTCTTTTAGCTGCCAAGTGTCCTTCAGCTCTCTTAGTCCTTCTCTCACGACCAACAGTTTGTTGTCCGTAGGTTGTGGTGGTTCCTGTTAGTCGATCGCTTCCTGGCCAGGCTGCTTGGCAGTTGTATGGCTGGCTAAAGTCATTGCCTTGACCAGGGTATAAATAATTTCCTGAGTTGCCATAGATTACGCTCTCAGCACTAAGAGTGCTGATTGATTAAGCCTCCGCTCTGGCCCCCACCTACCCACAGCAAGTGCCGTCTATTCTCGTATTCAGATCATTCTTGCCAATCTATACATGCTGTCCTTAATTCTATAGGTCCATGATCCAGTTCAGTAGTACCAATGCTATTCCTATATCTGTAGTATTCCTGATGAGGCTCGGGATATTTATGACACCGGAAGCTTCTGAAGCTAGTAACAGTACTGAAACATGGCAGCATCTAGGTGCTAACCACAACAGATTGTATTCTTAACACTAAAAGTGCTGATTATGCAAGCTCTGCTTCAGCTCTCACTTATCTCTAATAAGTATTGTCTATTCTAATATTCAGTTCATCTTTGCCAAACTGTGTATGTTATCTCTAATTTCGTGAAACCGTGATCTAATCTAATAGTATCTGATGCCATTTGTGTGTCTGTGACATTATCCTAATAAAGTTTAGAATATTTATAATGATAATTACATATTATTACTTATTAGCTTTAAGGCAAAATTCTGTCTTATTTATATTATAGATACTGTACAGCTTAAGTTTGTACTTGTTTAAAATAGTAAGAAAAGTTTGAAACCACTTAATAAAGTTTTTGTAGATATATACTTTACTTTAAAAGACTTCAATTGGCTTAACTATATAAGTTTTAAGTTATTTATGATATTTTATGAATCAATTAAGCCAGTTATGACTTAGTAAGAAGAAAGATATAGTATCTCAATAGGTTTATCTAATTCTTTGACTAATAAAATACTTTGCCATTGCTTTGAATAAATCCATTCAAATTGGAAAGTTTTAAGCTACCTATTCTCTTATCCAACAAGTTAGAGATTTCTCTTTATTGGGTGTACAAGATTACTTGTAAGTATAAGCTTGCTAATACAATTGACCACCTTTTGCCCAATAGGCAAGAGTCTTTGATGTGACCTCCCCATTGATTGTGGCCTGGTTTAGAGATTTGAATTTACCCTCTTTAAACTCCTCCAAGGCATTAGCAATGCTAGTTTCATAGGCCATTGCGTTTTTCCGGCTTCTCGAAGAAGTTGTAGTGAGATACAGGGGTTACCGATGGGGTAGCCAAGAATCTCGGCAAGATTACATGACTGCACAAAAGCCCATGTACTACGTCTATTCGCCTCATCTGCGTTTCCAGCGACCTCACTTGCCAGCTTCTCCATTTCCTGGTTGTTGGGTCCTCCTTCCGCATGAGAGGCTCCCGAAATGTCGACTGCTTGTACGCAAGCATGCTTTTCGAGCTGGCCATCTGGGAATTTCAGACTTTCGGCTGGTACCGGCGACGCCACAGCTTCTCCCAAAGAAGCGGGTGCCACCGAGCCAGTATGGCCCCCTTTGATATCGCCACATTCTGCGGGGGTACCGGATTCAGGCTCCTGAATATCTGGGACCATACTTTTGGCTCCTAAGATTGGGTCGCAGAAAATAATTGAACCTTTCTAGGCTGTTATGGAGCGAGGTCCGTCCTTGTTAACTCTCTCAATATTAGCGAATAAAGAAAATACAAACACCACGGGGATCCCAAGAAACCTGCAAAGTCTTAGGATATAGCTAGTATTGAACGAATAGAGGACATAAGGTTTAGCTATTTCCTGAGCAATAATGGGGCTTACAGAAGGCACAAGTAGATCCCGTGTTGCGACTATATTCTGGAGCAACACCCCGGGACCGCCAACCGTATTTATTCGCTTCAACAGGCACACAGGCATCTATTCCGTACGCATAACCTTAACTCATCTGCCCCCAATGCTATATGCCGTGTTGCGTAAGCCGGTCTAACTTAGGCTAATGGTGAACCGTGCGACTCCCTTGGAGCATTTATTTACCGGGTGTTCTTCCCGCATGGGACGGCGAGTGCAGGGTTAGAGAATATTGCTGGAGCCGTTCGCGGAAGTAAAGGTTCTCGACCCTATCTCATACTATGACAGTGAATGAGCTCGACGGCCAATTACTGGATATCTAAATTAAAATAGGTCAGAAGTCAAACCAACCAGATACAAGACTGAGCGTTAAGCGTGGATACACTACATGATATCCATGGAAAATTCGAGGCTGAGCTCATCCACAGCAGCGTTTGCGGGAATTGGCCCCCATTTTTGGTGGGGCTCCAAACTTCCGGGTGGGTCGTATTCGGTAAAAGATCTAGGTTATAATATTAGTATCTATTATCATAGGAACTATTCATTATATACTATAATATATATATTTTAAGTTTTAGTATAGTGACACTATAGTTTGATGAAGAAACACCTTAGCTTTTAGTTTAGCAACACCTTCACCTAATTTCAGTTAAGAATATTAAAGACATTGCATTAACTCAGTATAAAAGTTAAAATAGATAAAAGTTAAATATAAAAGTATTTTAAAGAAGTAGAAAGCTATAAAAATTTGAACTTAATAGAGGATTAGGTTATATATAATATTGAAACCAATTTAAGTTAGGCTTGACTAGTAATTATATTGTAACTTTAATTATAAACTATTTAATTTTAATAGATTATTACTTACAAGATCACTATTTCTTAGTAAACAGTAATAACTATAAAATTAAAAATAATTTATAGTAAACTCATATATCCTTTGCACTAAATTTATGATTTAAAAGCCAGAGATACTTAAAATTGTATATAGAAGCTATGTACTAGTCTTGATTAAATGAAATTTGTTAATTAACATAATGTTTATTAGATAAAATTTGGTAGTGTTATTATACTAAAATTAAGAGTATCGCTGTATTAAATTCTAATATTACAGTCATAGTGTCTAGTGTCTTGGTGTTCAGTGTCCTGGGAACTGTTTCCTGGTATGACATATTGTTTGTTGTTGTGTTGTTGTAGCAACGGCTGCTGCCTAATTTCGGATTCGGGTATTTTGCTATCTGGTTAGATGTGTGTGTATCCAGTGATCCGGTTGGTATAGTAATCTCACTTATAATATGGAGTCAGTCAAAAGTCTTACCGGTTGTTGTGGTTACACTTTTAATTTCGGTTGTTAGGTTTGAGAGATGCGTGGATAGGTTTATTTGTTTTATAATTATATGTATTAACAACAAACATTGGTATTTATTGGTTGTGTATAAAAAGTGTCGACTGTGCCATATATTTCTGAAATCAATCATGCCATTTCGACATTTCCAACGTAATCGTCCTTCTTACGGTCCCGTTCATTTTACGGGTTATTTTCCTTGTCGTTGCACTTACCATCGCACTTACCGTCACACTTACCACCGTCGTTATTATTAGTGGTATGTATAGTTGTTAACTTCTGTCATGTCTATTATTATTGACTTCTTATATATATAGATATTCACTATGCCATATAGTTGTAATGGTGATTTTTCCTGCCATTGGTTTTCGCGTATGCCTTATAAATTTGCAAGTCATGTTAAGGGTGTTCTGGGCAATCATAGACATTATGAGGCAACACTGGTGGAATCTACCAGGGATAAAGCATTGTATTACATGTTTTCTAGTACAGACGATTCTTGCTTTTTGTTGCTCGTCACTGAACTTTGTGATTTAAACCATCATAACGACAATACTGTACTGGCTACTGGTGTGGGAGTGAGATTTGAGGCAGTCGGCAGTCGAAAGTATTCTATTTGGGTTATTGCATTTCGCTATTCGCGTGCGACGTAGCTTTTTGAGGATGGTAGTGATGAGGCTACTGTTCGCCTTGACGAGGCCCAGTCTGGCGGCAAAGGTTTTGATGTCCTTGGAGGTACTTGTTATATTGGTATAGATATTTTATTGGGGGATTCCGGGATTTTGGATAAGATTCCTAGGCGAAGTTCTATTTTTTATCTGGTATCTACTAAGACTAGAGGAAAGATTTATCTGAATCGTATGTTTCATGGAGGGTTTCGTATTGATGGATTAGAGGTTCGACCTTTTAATTATTGGGTTGATTCTAGATGGAAGTTAGAATTTTATTCTCATATGGGTCTTGTCAAGCCTAGTATCGATGAAAAGCGTTATGATTTCTATTTTGCTGTCATTGTTCATGTTCCGTCTTTTAGGTGCAAACAAGTAGCATGACTCCCCAATGTAGATAGTATGAATCTTTCTGGTAGGGGTGAGGATTTTAAGGAGAATCGACTTGAGCACCCAGTTTTGGAGGTATCTACAGTTAAGCTTGTTCCTCCTAAGTCTGAGATTCCTGCTGTTGAGATTAGATCCATTTCTTCACGTTTTCATTGGAGAAACTCTTGAAGATTAATTAAATTCATCGTCTCTATCTATATCTTCTATGAGATTATACAACAGGCTTTGTGTAGAGCCCAGTGTTCCCAGAAGATCTGTTAAAGCAAATAAAGGTTTTGTGACATTAAAGAAAATGCAATTTCCATTCAGCCAACTAACATCCACACCATTATACTCTCTCGAGTCTTGATTAAACAAGGTGATGCACGGTTTTCCCCATTCCAAAACCTGTACTTTTTTCAAGGTATTTGTTCGTCATGGTAAATTTAAGTTGACCACCTAGTATGCATTTGTAGAATTTATTCATGTCCTTGTCGTCCAAGAGCATGTCGTCAAGAATAAAGTATTTTTTGGTGGGATCAAGTTACTGGGCATTTCAGCAACTAGTCATGATCGAGTGAGGGCCGAGGGATCATGCTTAAGTGGTTTTCCAGAGTCTCATTTCGCCCCACACTACTAGTGTCCTTAGTCGTCCATCTAACATATATGATTTAATTAGTTTTAAAAACCCTATTTTGATTATGAAATACGGGGGTATGGGGGGCAAAGCCCTCTGTCTACCTTATCGCCCAAACCATGTAAGGCCATTGGCTGAGTGACGTGCCTAGCTCGTAGGGCCGTTAGGTGGCCGAAGACCACCTCCCCGCAGATCCAGGTATCATTGGTCGTGTCGAGTGTTCTGTAGGGTATGCAAGCACTTACTAAATGGTCTTTTTAAGTATTTTTTTTTCCAATCTAGCAGTTCTTCTGGTATATCCCATATATCGTCTAATATAGATTGTTTGTATTCTGATGCTGTGGGAGTGAAGGTATCGTTCATGTACGACTTGACGTTATTGTAGCTGAGTATCAGCTTGCGTGACGCTGTTGCTTTTATTGACGTCAAGAATTCTGATCTGTCTTTTATTTCGACTCCGTCTGCCCAGAAGTCGTTTTTCATTTCCTTTCATACTGTTTTTGGTATTGCCATATCTCCGCTGATGTGAATCGATTTGTTTCCTTTTTTGTGAAGATATCTCCACGCAGCCAATCGTTTTCGCATTCGTCCAATATGTAGATAGTAACCACTGATGTCAAAGTGGCGTGGGTTTTTGATATTTCGTTTTGAGGCCCACTCCTCTAAGACGTGGTAATGTGGCGTACCATCTTTGTGCTTCTTTTGTATGGTGTAGTATTCTCTAAAATCTAGTTAGTCAATTCCTTTTATGAAATCTTCCTTTAGTAGGTTGCACTTTGAGTACGTCAGAAATACTGACTTTGCCGCAAGTCTGAATCAGTTTGGTTCACTCGTCGCATTTATGGTGTCGATGAATTCTACCTCGTTTTCGAAGTCAGACTTGTTGACTTCGTAGTTAACGACTATTGGAGTAGGTGTTTTTTCTGGTATTTTCTGGTATGAACGTTGATATTCTTAGAACAATTTGAGCATTGTGGATAATGAAAGAATCTGGTAGAGAAGAATCTGGTATAATAAAGTTACTGATTTGAGTTGGAAACAGCGATAACTCATTGAAGATTTATGTAAGAGGTATGCGTTGTAGGCCGCCATCAGTCATAATGTAGGGATTAGTCATATTGATGGATGGTATCAGGATGGTGGGTGAGAACACCACTTTCTTGGGGGACACTATGGCTTAAATAATTTTACTATACTAAGACTTTATATTTCAGTTATCAAATTAATAGTTATTTAAATATTGTAAATAAAATAGTAGAAATTACTATTTAAACTAAAGATAACTAGCTTTTCTATATTTATGTTTAAGCTTTTAATAGCTCTTAATAAATTTTCTACAAATTTCTTATTATTTAAAGCTTTAGCCTTTAAGATCCTTATCTTTCTTAGTGCCTTTACTAATTCAAAGAATTAAGGCTTCTCTACTCATATCTTCAAAGACATAACTTCTGAATTTTAAATATTATATTATTTGAGTAATTATCAGGGCCAGCCCTTAAGCTAGATTATCTGGATTACTAAAATAGTTTAAATAATATTGAGCTGAATGCTAAGCATAGTCGTAGCAATTTTTTAAGGTTTAAAAGTAAAAATTATAGAGATATAAAACTCTGTATTACTTTTTATAGTAGAATTGACTTCTATAATAGAATTAATTACTATTTCTTCCAGAAGTAGTTTTTTGCATATATATATATTGTATACCATTTGCTACATATTGCTGTTTGCTATTTGCATATGCTATTGAATAGTATATATTATTCATTTTTAGCTTTATATATCTAAGTAAATGATATATATCATTTATCCTCAACTATATCAATAACTTGTAGAATCTTTTTCTGATGATATTAGAGACACTTTTACAGTTTACCTTATTGAAAATAAGTTCAAATTTTGCCTTACAGTTATTGATAAGGAAGATATTATTTCTTAGCTTATAGATATATTTTAGTGCCTAAAGAATAATAAGGAAGTCAATAATAGAAAGTAAGACAAGAAAACTTTTTACTGGGATTCAGAAAAGCATATCCTATATACTTTACTAATTAATAAGCATTGTCAAGAGTAAGAGGTAGTAGTAGAATAAAGAATTTTTGAAGTTATTGTCTATAAGTATAATTTATCAAGTTATGCTAAAATAGGTAGAATATAGAAAGCAATATAAGGTCACTACTATAGGATAGTGAGAAATCAGGTTTATAAGCTAGTCAAAAAGTGTTAAATTTGTACCAAAAAAGTATCTAATAGATTTAGAAGACTACTTACCCCTATTCCGGTTTCCAAACTCTTTAAGCAAGTACAGGTAGACTTTATCAACTTCAGAGATACTTTAAATAGTTAATTCAAATAAGTACTTCATGTTATAGATTATTTCAGCAAGTACTGTCAGCTATATTCTTTATTAAATAAGTAAGTAGTTGTAGTAGTTCAAGTAATGGTAGTATAAATAGAAGCTTTTGGGTATTAAAGATTGTGCAATCAGATAATAGTAAGAAGTTCAAGAGGGTTATAAAGAAACTCCTGCTTTATCATAGGATTAAGATTATCAATGGCAGGCCTAGAACTCTACAAACTTAAGGGTTGATAAAGCAAGTAAATAAGATTGTTAAATAGAAGATCTTAATTTGAAAGCAACTTAATGGGATAATAGGCTAGGCTGAAGATTTGCTATCTATGGTATTACAAGTTAATTGCACTGTCTATAAAGCTATAAAGAAGACCTCTTACAAAGTAGTGTTTGGAAAAGAAGTAAGAAGAGAAGAAAAAGTACCTTTGAATAAGTATTTGTTAACTGAAATTGAGGAAGAAGAGATTGAAGAAAATAACTCTGAATATACTGAATTAGCAGCCCAATATGCTAAATCTGTAGAGACTAATGAGAACATTCAAAGGCTTTTTCTGCAGGAAGTAGAGATGGAAAAAAGAGTTACAAATGTACTTACCTTAACTATTAGCAATATATACTCTTTTAAGTCTCTACTTATTAACTCAGAACTTCTACAGCTAAACCAGGAGCAGAGAGAAAATTAGCATAAAGCAGTTAGAGCAAATCAGGCTCAGGCAAATGTTAGAGCAATTTACCAATACAGCAAATAACATACTATTTATTATAAATATCTTAAACCTCATCTAGATAACACCATAGATATGGAAGTGATATTGACTACTATTAGATCAGATCATGATTCTATAGAATTAAGGATAGAATACATAGCTTAGCAAGAATGAACTGAATATAAAGGTAAACAGTATTTGCTAGAAATAAGTGAAAGCAAGATAAAGCTTATATAATCAATCCTCTTAACACTAGAAGTACAATCCAGAGCAACTCAATAAATTACCTATATCTTGATCAAGGCAGTGATTTCAGCCAGCTATATAAATATTAAGTGACTTAATTAAGAAATGATTAACTATATGGAAGTTCTATAAACTATGAGACCCAAAATCATTGAATGTGAATAAAGAACTAAGGGAGCTGAAAAACACTTAGCATTTTAAGAACACATCAATTGAATATAATAGGTAGCTCAAGTATAGGTAGAGGGTTATGAGTTATAATAACTTAGATTCTATTATTAGACTTAGTATGAGTTGTATTATAAGTCATATTAAGAGATATGTACATTAAGTGGTATAAGTCACCTGTTGGCAGATAGTAAAGAGATTAGTGAAGAGATAGCTATAAATACTGCATTGAGATTTTAGGGAAAGCATTTTTCCTTCTCTTTTTACTAAATGTCTAATTAGTTTAATAATTAAGCTTTATACCAAAAATCATGACTATAGATATCTTTTAATATAGTTGCAGTAAAACCATTTCATTATCATAATATACAGAACTAATATAATTATCCTATG
This sequence comes from Nothomitra cinnamomea, assembly GCA_022345685.2. Taxonomy (NCBI): domain Eukaryota; kingdom Fungi; phylum Ascomycota; class Geoglossomycetes; genus Nothomitra; species Nothomitra cinnamomea. Next base: position 22,805 of record JAJDMX020000122.1, on the reverse strand, counting down.
GTTACTCTTTAAATTTATTATTCTATACCTGAACGACTAAGACAAACTAAAAGATAAAACTCTATCAGAGTTAGATTATCACACTATTAAAGTTTTCTCGAAAGGGTAAAAGGGGATAAAGTTAGTATTGCAGTTTCTAGGTTGGACAAAATATTTATAGATGATAAGAAGATCTTTAACAAAGTTCTAGATATGCTCAAGGATAATAAATATAAAATTGTGACCCCATATAGTATTCTAGACCACTTCTATTTTACTAACTAACTTTTACCTCTGGATAAGTCAATTGAAGCTAACATCCCTTTAAGCAACTTTTTAAATGTTAGTTTACACTTTATAGTAGTAAAGAAAAACTCATCTGAAGTTACCATGATTTATTGTAGTTATAAGAAGAATTATTCTACAGGATACTACAAGTGTAAGAAAGAAGAGATTTATTGTTTTATTACTTGTTATGATAAAAGTTATGACTATAAGAACTTCTCTACAGTTGCTACATGTATAGAAAAAGGGGTAGAAAAGTGAGAAGGCAATGTTAAAGAAATTAGTTCTGCAGAAAAAAGTATTTCTAGAAGCTCTTGAGTACTTAAAAGTAAGTAAAAAAATGCTCAGGAAAGTGAAGAAGAATAACAGTACTGTATTTAGCATTTAATTTGAATTGATTATATTATTTGGCTATTTTATCTCTATTTTTTCTTGCAGTGTTGCTCTAGCTAAATAGTATATACTATTTCCTTTTTCTAAATAGTGTTTGACATTCATAAATGATATAAGTAGTGAATAGTGTACAATATATATAAAAAGACATATATTTTTGCACTATAATTATATATAGTATAATAGTGTACTATAGTTAAGTTATAATTGTAAGCTATATCCTTTAAAGCTTCATATTCTAGTAGTACCTATAGTGTTACTAAAACTATAGAAAGCTAACATTATTACTTAGCTTTAGTAAAGCTGATACTTTAGCTTAAATACTTATAATGGCTAATAGTAACTTATAAAAAAGTCTAAAACTCCTATATAGTAATAATAGTAATAAAATAATTACTTTTAATATAATTATTTATTATTTCTAACTTTTTTACCCTTACAACATATATTGCTATTGCAAAAGTATTTGGTTTAGTTTTATATTTCCATCTAGTAATTTAAGTAATAAATAATATAACTTACTATAATTATTTGCTTTAAGATAATATAAGAACCCTATTATTACTTTTAACTTCAATTTACTAGGTAAATGTTATTGCTATAAAGTTTTCTACCAACTTTATAAAGTCTTTAGTTAAGTGAGACCTAATTCTTAGTAAAAAAACTTAACTATACAATATATAATACAATTACAATATAGTAATAAGAAAGAGAAATACTTTCTATTCTATTATTTCATTAATAATATACATTGTGCATTCCTAGTTTAATTTTAAAGCCAAAATTCAATACTTGAATAATTATTATATTCAAAATATTTCTTAATACTTAAGCTTATAGTTGAGAATTTATTACTAACTATTATTTATAATATAAGAACTATTGACAATAGAAGCAGTTTGTACTTATAAACTAGATCTTAAATCTACTAATACTGTTAAATTATGTAATAAGATATATAGCAGTATTATATTAAAGAAAGCATTTAATAAATTGCTTTTAATTTTGCCTAGAGATATTTAATAACTTCTGAGAGATAATAGTATCAATAATATGATTTTAGTGAGAAAGTTAATTGAAACCTTGTAAGGTTAACAAAATGCTTTATAGTAATAATGATGTGATGATCTGACTCTGATAAAGTCTTATTTTCTAGTTTGTCTAGGTATTTAGGTATGTTGTAAGATGTTCTTAGGATGATTGTGGGACAGTTATGTTGGTCCCGTATACTGAAATAGCAAAACAGTTTTACTGCAACTATATCAAAAGATATTTTTGGGCAATAATTTTTAGTATGAAGCTTTATTGTTAAACTATCGAGACATTCAGTAAAGAGAGAAGAAAAGATACCTTCCCTAAAATCTCAATACTGTATTTATAGCCGCTTCTTCACTGACCTTTTAGTTACTTGCTAATGGGCAATTTATACCATTTAATGTGTTCTTTTCTCAGCATGACTCATACTTGACTTATATCAAGTCCAATAATGAAACCTGTGTCATTGTGACTTATAACTCTCTATTCATACTCGAGCTGTCTACTATACCTAGTTGATATGTCTTTTAGCTGCTAAGTATCCTTTCAGCTCTCTTGATCTTGCTTTCACAGATAATGATTCTATGTTCGTAGGTTATGATGATTTCTTTTAGCTCATTGCTTCCTGGTTGGGTTGCTTGATAATTATTTAGCTTGCTGAAGTTGTTGCCTTAACTAAAGTGTAAGTGATTTATTAGCTTGCTGCAAGTTGTGCTCTTAGTACTGAGAGTGCTGATTACGTGAACCTCACTTTGAATTCTACTTACCTACAGCAAGTACTGTTCAATCTCGTATTTGGTTCATTTATGCCAAGTTGTGTATATTGTTCTTAACTCTATAAGTTTGCGATCTAGTCCAATGATAACAATGTTACTTTCATGTTTATATCATCTCTGATGAGACTCAAGATGTTTGTGATAAATGATTACTATCTACTATTAATTTTCTTAAATTTTACAATACTTATCTTCAATCTATTTTAGTTAATTTAAAATTTTATTAATATTTTTAATGTAAAGTATAAATAATATATACAATCAAATTTCAAAATTCAAATATCTTAAGTTGTTTTTATATATCTACTATAGTATAAATTGTAACCTTATCATCTTATTACATCATTGTGACTAATGTAGTAGTAGTATCATAAATATCTTAAGTCTTATTAGGAAAATGCTACAAATATGGAAATAGTATTGGTTACCATTAGATCAGATTACAATTCTACTGAATTAGAGATAGTACATATAGTTAGACAAGAATAAACTGAATACAAGAATGGATAGTACTTTCTAAAGATAAGTAAGGGCTAAAACAGGACTTATACAATCAAGGCTCCTAGTATTAAGAGTGTAATCTGTAGCAACTCAATAAATTACATATACTTTAGTCAAGGGAATAACTTTAGCTAACCATGTAAATGCCAAGTAACTTAATTAAGAAGTGATTAACTATAAGGAAGCTTCATAAACTATGAGACTTGAAATTGTTAGACATGAATAAAGGACTAAGAGAGCTAAAAGATACTTGGTATTTAAAAGACATATTAGCTAGATGTAGTAAGCAGCTCGAGTATAAACAGAGAGCTATGAGTTACAATGACTTAAGTTCTATTATTAGACTTAGTATAAGTCATGTTGTAAGTTATATTATGTTATGAATATCCTAAGCTTTATTGGGAATACTATGAACATAGAAGTAACATTGCTGTCATTAGACTGAATTGCGGACCCATAGGGTTAAGGATGGCATATACGGCTTGGTAAAGATAAACTGAATATGAGGATGGATAGTACATGCCGTAGGTAAGTGGGGTCTAAAGCAGGGTTTGCACAATCAGTACTCTTAGCATTGAGAGAGTGACTCACGGCAAACTAATAAATCTCTTATACCTTAGTTAAAGCAATAATCTCAGCTAGCTATGTAACTGTCAAGCAGTCCAATCAGGAAGCGATTAGTCAACAGAAATTACTATAACTCACAAATGCAGAACTATTGGTTGTAGAAGTAAGATTAAGAGAGCTAAGGGATACTTGGTAGCTAAAAGACATGTCAGTTAAGTATAGTAAGTAGTTCAGATATGGATAGAGAGGTTATATATTAAGAAGTATATATATTAAGTGATATGAGTTACCTATTAGCAAGTAATTAAGAGATCAATAAAGAGGTACCTATAAACACTATATTGAGATCTTAGGGAAAGTATCTTTTCTTCTCTCTTTACTAAGTATCTTGTTAGTTTAGCAATTAAGCTTTATACTAAGAATTATTGTTTAAGATATTATTTGATATAGTTACAGCAAAACTATTTTGCTATCTTAGTATATGGGACTGACATAGGTGTCCTATAGTTACTCTATAAACTTCCACTGTGTACCTGAACACTTAAGACAAACTAGGGAGTAAAACTTTGTCAAAGTTAGATTGTCACAAGTAGCTACAAGAGTTGCAGTGAAAGGGTTCTATATAGTTTAATAATAGACAACTTCCATATTGCTGGAATTTTAGTGAAGTATAATCAAATAACTTTAGACATGCTTTAGAGATGTAACTATAAGCCTTACTAGTTTAAGTGCCTCAAGGAGGGTTTTTGCTCATCACCAGTAAAGTATGAATTGGTGCTCAGTGTGCCTAACGATAGTTAAGCAATCGCTAACGGAGCCACCTAGAAATTTGGTACGGTGGCTGGTGGCTGCGCAGAAGGGAGCGAGCGGGTCTTAGAGAATACGAATGAACGTCCCAGTGTTCGTCGTCTGGGAACACGCACTCCCAATGGCAAAGCTTCTTGGATCTTATAGCATGGGTTGGCTGGTGGGCAATGAGTACGTAGTTGTAGATCTCATTCTTGAGCTGACGTGGGAGGGAGGAAAGATAAAGTTGGGTCACCTGCCGGTTTGCTAACATAACTCGCGTTTCGGTATGATATACTGCTCGCTACTCAAAGCAGAGGGTAATCTAACACTAGTTTTCTTTATGATAGTGGCATCTGCAGGTGTCAGCCTGGCCTCTGCTGATTTCACATTTCTTAGGCGAACATCCAGAGATCACACGTGACTTCACAAGTCCGTCATTAGGCCGCATATCGTTCGGGACATGCTATCTCCTTCCGTACTCGTGGTGCCAATTTGCATCTGATTGCGCCACATCTACCCCATGCTGCGCTTTGATAGCTTTTATAGTCAAACACCTGATTTGCGGTCGTAGAATTGATTCGACGAAAAACCACTTGTGCGGGATAGTGTTTCCCGATTGGGGAGAGTGCGCCTTAGTTCCTGATCCCTGCTTCGCTTCCTACATCACATTTAAACGAACTAAGTGTAGTGTCTTAAGTATACGAATACACCGACTCTTTCCATCAACGTAGACTTGAAGGCGCGGGCCTGAGACACGGGATGAATCGGGCCGGGCACACGCTCCTGAGCCTCACTCTCCCACGTTTTTCACCGCCCAAAACCCCTTCCACTTGCTCGGCTGTCATGTCGAACATTACACAAAAATTGAGCGTTCAAAAATTTTGAGCCTCATCTTTATAGCTACACACCTTGACCCGCGACTTAGGGGTTATAAGTCCTTGAGTCTAGCGCAATGGGCCGAAAGAAAGCGTGTGAGCGACAATTCAGCCCTTGCCGTAAAGTCGGCCGGTTTTTCACGAGTCTTGCACTGCTAATAACTATCCTATTGTGGAATCTGGATCTAGTGGCAGAACCAAAAGCCGTCAGAGAGAAATCCAGCACTGCATCATTAGCTGCCAGCTACTCCACCGCATGCACAAGTCTTTCAACTTCTTTAAGTTTCAAAACAGCGCCCTCCTCAGCCTCGATAAAGCCTATTCCCCCGCCTATCTCAACTGAGGAGAAAGTGTACGGTGAGAAATCGGCGTCGGAGTATGCGAGGAATCTGTTCGAGAGAGGCCTGGTTTCATCTGAGATTGAAGAGAGGAACTGGGCCGGTAGGGCGGTGGGTATGGGCCAGGATGTTGAATTCGACCTCGCGCAGAAAGTCCCCTTGGAGGTGCTAGGTCTTCTCGGTTGCTCGAACGTTGCGCAAGTGCACAAGGTTCGCTGTAGACGCGTACTCCTTGCAAGAAAGTCGATGAAGTGCAACTACAAGCTGACTATCAGTAACGCTCTCAATGAGGTCGAGCACCTGCAGAAGTTGTGTCACCCACACAGTATCCAATTGGTTGGGACTTATGTCCAGGGCAGGACTTTCGCGATTCTCCTTTACCCAGTTGCTACGCATGATCTTGCAACCTTCATGGACCATGTCACGCTCATTCTTGCATCGGGCGCGGCTGTAACGGAAACGATGGATGCCGGAGACTACCTCACGGTATTTAGTCTTGAAAACTTTATTTCGTGTCTATCAAACGCTCTGAGCTACATGCACGAGCGCGGGGTCAAACATATGGACATCAAGCCAAAAAACATACTTGTCAAGCAACACGACAGATATCTTTACGGCCACCAAGTCTATATTGCGGATTTCGGCATCTCTCGTTCATTCCCACCACAAGACCACAGTCAAACCGAGAGTTTCACGGCTAAAACCCCTATGTACTGTGCACCAGAGGTGTATCGCGGACAGAAGTGGGGTAGAGCAGCTGATGTCTTCTCAATGGGGTGCGTCTTCCTTGAGATCCACACGGTACTCTGTGGTAAGACTTTGGATGAATTCGTCGAATATCGCCGTGGGGCTGACTCGGGATCGTTCCACGCAAATCTTGATGTCGTTTCCTCTTGGGTGGATGACCTGCGGAGTACGATGCCGTATTTTGTACTCAACGATGACCACCTGACATTGACGGAGGCAAATGACAATATCAACGCGGTTATTACCGATATGTTGGATGATTGGCGCCCGAGAGCTAGCGATGTTGCGCGGAAACTCAGAACCAACGATTGCTGTCTGAAGCAACGGGAGGACTTTAATGCTGAAGAACCGTCTAACGTTATGTCGAACTCCACGGCCATCCCCCCTCGGTCGCCTTTTGGTGGTTCTTTGCCGGTGGGCCTTGCCATGGATTATATCGTGCAACAGGCAGCTTCAAATGGACGCGAGCATCTGCTGCAGTTGCTTTTAGCAAATGGAGGCGACGTCGAGGCGAGAGATAGCCACAACCAGACACCTCTATATCAGGCGTCTTTGAATGGTCATTTTTCTACAGTTAGTCAATTGCTTAATGCGGGTGCGGATGTCAATGCAACGCGAAGCGATGGTCAGACAGCGCTTCATAGCGCGGCTTTGCATGCGCATGGGGAAGTCGTGGAGCATCTCCTACAGAAGGGTGCTGCTATCGAAGTCGCGGATAGCTTTGGACGGACGCCGCTTTACAAGGCAGCTAAGGCTGGCCACAAGAACATAGTCCGATTGCTACTAAAATTCTCTTCTTGCGAAGGCGTAATTTGCGACGGGCGCGTGGAATTGCGGAAGGCGGTGGTAAAAGGCCATGAAGCAATCGTTCGCCTCCTTCTGGAGAAGACTGAGGCCAGTTTGACCAGCATCGATGGTCGATTCGCTCTTGATTTGGCAGCCTCAAGTAGACACAAAGAGATCAGACAGGCTTTGTTAAATGCAGGGATGAACATCGACTCACTAGACAATGATGGGCAAGCTGCGTTACACAAGGCAGCGCTAGGAGGCGACGTAGACCTTGTATCGTTTCTGTTGGCTAATGGAGCGTGTGATACCATGGATAACATTGCAGGAGTACGTGAAGATTTTATTTTCTTGAAGACTGCAGAAATGCTTGGCTTAAGAAGTTATTTTTGGAGGGTGCTATGGCGAGGAAATGGGCGGCCGTTAGAAAGCGGTGTTGCGCCATGTGATGACTTGGGGCGGCAATGACGCAGTTGCTATGCTGGTGCTGGATGAAGACGCAAAGATCTGCGTGATATACAGATATGGCTCTCTAGCTGTTCACCGTGCTGCTTTTGGCGGCTCTGAGAAGATACTGCGGCTGGTAATTGAAGAAGGATCGCCAGTTATCAAGGAAGGAGATAAAAACGGGTCGACATGGCTTCAGTAGTCTATCAACCGCAAGCACAAACAAGCCCTGTCGGCACTGCTAGAAAATTGTACTGACATCGAAGCAAAAGATGAGCTTGGACGGGCAATGCTTCACCAATCTGCCTTTAAGGGACGTGAAATGGCAGTGCGCCTTCTGCTACAGAAGGGGACAAACATAGAAGTGAAAGATGCTATCGGAGAAACAGCTCTGGATAAGGCTGTTGGCAGTGGGCATGATGACGTAGTACGGCTACTACTTGGAATGGACCCATCCGTCAACTTCTTAGATATATATAAGGTTACAGCACTTCACCTAGCTGCTCGTCGTGGAGTGAGCGGGCAGCGCGACTGTTGGTTGATAGGCATGTGGATGTGGACGTGAGAGATAAATATGGGCGAACAGCGCTCCACGAGGCTAGCTTTGGTGGACAGGAGAAGATAGTTCAATTATTACTTGACGGCGGCACAGAGAAAGATATCCAGGACCTCCTCGGACGGACAGCGCTCCACGAAGCCGCGTATAGCTGCCGTTGCGAGACAGTACAGTTATTGCTGGTCAACGGAGCAGACGTCGAATTGAAAGATTATTTGGGACGAACCGCGTTCCAACTAGCTTACTCGGAAGGACATTATCTCGTAACTGAGCACCTGATTCGTAAGGACTCTCGCGCTCTACGGTGAAGAACGTCTTTGGTAGGACTCTGAACCGTACAGCATGTTTTAGGATGATCGAGCTCGGTCACTAGAATAGTCACCATTCGAATGCCGCCCACATCTCAAAAGGGCGTCGGTATAGCGACACCCCATTTTAGTCCGGCGACACCCTAGAATGGGCGTTGCAGTTGCGACACCACCAAACACTAAGCCGACACCTTTTGTTCTATTACTGCGACGCCCATAAAATAACATTCGACAGGAACTAAATAAAAACTATGTACATAGACATTTCAATTTGATTCCTGCCGCCCTTGTCATGCCTTGAAATTCTGGCATTAGAGACCAAAAAGGCGGAGCCTCGCCGTTAGATGCTTGGAGGCGATGTAGTTCTCTAGCCGCAATTCGATCTTCCTCCGTGTCATACCTTCCATCTAAAAGCCCATTTTCCTCTAATTTGTGTTGTTTTTCGTTGCTATTACGTCTGGCTTTCTATACAGGAGCCTTCCATTGCATCTTTGCTTTGACTATAGATGGAGAAACAAGCATTGCTTAAGGTTTACCAACCCTTGCTCTTCTTCTAAATAATAGTTAGCTTTAGTTCTTTCAACAAAATGAGATAAGGTATACTTACTAAGATGTTGACTGACTTAATCACTGTTCAACTTTGAAATATGATGTACTATCTTGTGGAACTTTCTGGTTGTGCAGTACTAGCAGTTAAACAACTCCAGGTAATAATAATAGGAGGGTTTTGAAGCAATAACTCTACAGTATGCAATTTTTCTGATTTTGCAAAATGTTAATATTGATAAGTATATTTTAGTTATAAAGATTTTCTAGATACTTTATATTCTTTTAGTTGATATATATATAATAACTCTATAGACTAGAGAAAATTTTTACTATATCTAGACTAGAAACTTGAAGATCAAAGTATTTTTAAACTGCTTTAAAACTTTATGAAGTGCAAATAATATAATCTGGCTAATTATATTAGCAAAAAGAGAAATCTGAATATTATAGTTAAGATAAAGTTTTAATTTACCCAACTTAACTTTTAATTTAGTATATTGATTAAGCAATAAATATTTTATATTATAAAGAACTATTTTCAAATCATTTGTAAATACTTGAAAATAGTCTTTTATTATATTATATATACTTTTAACATAAGAAATAACATAGTAGTTAAAGTTACTTTATCTATTCAATAATATATTAATTTACAATAGTAAAAGTTAAACTAAGTCTTTTTAATACAAGTAAAAAAGATAGACAAAGCAGTATATATATTCTAAATTATATTCTATTTGCAAGTATAATTAGTTTTTGATTATGAACATATAAGATTAACTTGAATTATAAACTCATTTTTCTTTACTTAACTAACTAAGCTAGGAAATTCAATACTCACTTTTCTTTTAATATAATATTCAATACGCTTAGTACATAAAATACTATAAAGAAATGGAAAAATAGCTTGAATTGTATTCCTCAAAACTAATTTCTGATTTGTAACCATTATGTATAATAAGTTAAATTCAGGTTTAATCAAAATATCTTATAGTTGCTTTAATACCTATATATAATTTTCTTCTTTCTCTTATATTATGAAATAGAAATAAATGTAAAATATAGTATTTACATTAATAGATCTAATAATATTCAAAAGTAGTAATTTAAACTTATTAGTCTTGTTCATATAATTAAGTAAGAAAATATATAAATATTCTTGTAAAAGAAAAGGTAATTATAAATGGGTAAAAAAAATCTATGTAAGTTATTTATTACTGTTCTATTTGTAAGAAAAAATATAATGTAATTATTTAAGTTAATTTATTATAGCTTTTGTCAGTAATTAGACTTTTAGATTTATTGAACAAAAGTTAAATCATAAACTATAAATGTCTTTCATAATTATTTCAAATCTTTAATAATAAAAAGTATTAATAATTTCCTTTAGTTTTAACTATAAAACCAATATACTTTTAACTAATATTTAGTATATATAGTCAAAACTTAGTAGACAGGGTAGACAGAAAAAATATGTGAAGTTTTATGATTATATTAGGTATAATAAATAGTATAAATCCAGCTTCTATAATTCAGATTTACCTTGATTGAAAAGGAATATTTGATTGACCATGTTCTAGTAAGATATAGCTTTTTTAAGAAATATGGATTTTGCAATTAATAATTAAAGCTATAATTACATATAAGATAGATCTTATTAATAATTCTGTTTCTCTTTTTAGTGTAGTGCTTGATAATAGCATAGCCTTAAATATATATATATTAGTTAACATATTATATAAATAACTTGAATAAGGAAAAGACTCTATTTGTAAAGAGAGAAAGTAAAAAAATTATTATAGTATATAAGTTAAAAGAAGAAAATGAAATTTCAGAGGTTGAGTTGCTCATTTATATAATTAGTATGCATATCTAATTATGCAGCCAATTTAAATAGATATCATTATAGTAAAAAGATAATATTACACTAATAAAGTAAGAAGTATTATGTTAATATTTGAGAGTTTTGCAATAGCAATACCTCTTAGAATTTAATAAAGTCATACTTTAAGATCTATCAACGTAGAAGTACAATACCTACTAATAGTTTTATTACTTATACCTTTTTCTAGTATTAACTAATATACTTTCCACTATTTATCTTATTTATATTGTATAATTTTCTATTAATGGAATATTATTATGGGAGTTTATACTATATACTAGATATACTATCTTGATAAATATTAGTGAGACAGTAAGCAATGGACTTACTAATCATTAAGTGACTTTGTCTATAACTACTTGTGCTTAAGTGCCAAATATATTACTTTTACTATTTATATAATATATTCTTAGTTTTAGAATCTCTTACACTATAAAATAATAAAAATTACATTACTGTCACTTTGGTATTGCAGCCTTATTACATCTCTAATGACTTTTATAATAAATACTAAATTAGCTTAAATGGAATTAGGTAAAAGTGTTAGTCTATGAAATTCTAAGATGTTATTATACTAAAATAAAGTATTGCTGTACTAATGCTCTTTTAAAAGTTTATAGAGTTGAGATAAATACTAACCTACTATAATTACTAATTTAGTGTACAAGCAATATAAAACTATAAGATCAGTGAAAGTACCTAAGTTCCCTGAAATGAGAATTCATTGAGTATTTTCTATAGATTTTCATAGACTTAACTATAGAAATGTACTTTGAGGAGTTAATATAAATGAGATACAAAATACTTAAAATACTTTAGAATTATAATTTAGTGCAGTAGTATAAAAATGTAAAATTTATATAATTTTACTTTATGATTTCCAGATCTTACATCACTAAATATTTTTGTAATCATAAGAAGTACTTATATATAATAGAATTATTGATAGTAAAGTTAGTTTATTAATGACTCTCACTATTATAGTAGAGGATTTTGTTGATAATTTTGTTGTTTTATAGCTACATGAAAATTAATGAGTTAAATATATAAGTTTTCTTATAGGCAGTAAAGTTTTTAAAGACTTCTTACTAATGCTTAAAGTATTATTACTGTAGTTATCTTCATAAAAGGAACCTCTATGCTATTGTTGTTGAGTTGATAACTTAGGAGTTATGCTATAAGCAGGCAGTAATGACTGCTCTTAAACAGAATGCTCTTATAATAACAATCAACATATTTTAGTAATAATATAGATTTTAGTTAAGTAAGACAGTTAAAAAGGGTCTTACTATTTCAATAAAGCAAAATGTTAAAATAATAGGGTAAAAACATAAGAATAATGGGTTCATGATATAGCACTAAAATGATGAAAAATTTTCACAACTAGTTAAGACATAATCCTCTTTTTTCTTCCCTTTATATTTATAAAGTGAGTTACAATAAGCTTTTTACTGTCACTTGAGTTTATTCAATATCTAAACTATAGGACTCTCCTAAATAGTCTTCAATCCTATATAAGGTTCAATGGATATACTATCTTTATTTAATGCTATAATATTAAAGACTATACTCTTTATCTCAAATGTAACTAAGAAAGCATTTACAAGGCACATAATAGGCTTATAGATATGAATTACTTACATGACATAATATTATAAATATCTTATACCCTAAGTCACAGGATGCTATAAATATAGAAGTAATATAGAGACTATTGATTTAGATCATAAATGAAGCTCTACTAAGTATAGTATATAGTTAAGAGAGCTGATTACTAAATACAAATAATAGTAGAACTTGCTGAAGTGTAGTACCCAAAGCAGTAATGTATAGTAACTGAAAAACATGAGATAATGCCTTAGTCAGACAACCTTTACTTAGTGGACTCAGTTAGCTACTATAATATCAGGGAAGTAATATGAGGAACAATCAACAGATTATGAAAGTACTTAGCTAAGAACTTGTTAAGAGTGATTTAGGAAGGAAACTGATAAATTCCTGATCAGCTGAAATAGCTAAGAAATATATTAGCTAGAAGTAGTAAGTCATACAGTGATTGTATATAAGTAAGAAAAGTATGAGTTACAAAGTGACTCAAGTTTTCTTATTTGAAATTTAGGTTATGAGTTACACTTTGGTATAACAGTAATGTAGTGTGTAATTACCTGATAGTAGGTAATTAGTGACTTAATGAAGAGCTACTATTAAAAGTAATTAAAGAGAAATAGAAAGCACTTTCCTCTTCTCTTCATCAAATATATTCTTTGAAAGTTTATTACTTAGTAATTTAAGTTTTATCACCTAAGATATTAAGAGATATAATTGCATGTTACTTCATTAAATCGCAGTTAAGAAGTAATTCTGGCCCCCAGTAACAAGACTATATTTATAAATTAAGTTATCTTGAATACCTTAAGTTCAAGTAATGTATACTAGTATTACCTATCTTACAATACTTGAAACCTTGTTACTATATATAGAGATAAGACTTATTAATTATCTCTAATCTATCTGTGAAACTTGAAAGACAATAAGTAGTTTATCAAGATTCAAAATAGTTTGCACAACCACAAAAGCATTACAAATAGTTTTAACTACTTTGTCTAATACCATATTCTATTTAAAGTTACTTTACAAGTAGAAGCTCTATTTAATTCTGGCTTGAAATTATAAGAAATCATATTTGCTATTCATTAGGTGACAAACTATATATTACTTGCCTACAACATTTACAATGCAAGAATAAAGTTTTATCTGAAGAACCTTGTTAGCTGTAGCTCTATAGAAGCCTTAATTACAACCTTAAAAGGTATTATCTTGTATTTCAACTATTAAACTGATATAATTGAAAGAGTTACTTATTTTTTGTATATTATAAAGTATTAATCCCTTACTAAATACCTTAATATTCTTTTACTTGACTCTACCTATTATACTAATAAGTTCAAGATATAATTACTTAATATTGTTAAGACTAGGTGTTGTGATTGGTATCTACATATTGTTCGAAAACAGTGCTGCCGTTAGAAGCAACACTGCCGTCGGAATTAGTCATATCCGGGCATAATCATGCCTGGAAGTTTACCATCCAGACATCCTTAATGATGCTTCTGAGGGCCTGAGCAATACCAGCATCAATATATAAGGCCAGGTAAAACCTTATATAGAATTAGTTAGTTGTTGCTTTCAAATACAGTTGTTCCTTACCTAGCTTTCGCTTTTGTACTTAGTCAATTCTACTACACTAGATATAATACTTGACTAGTGAGTTATATCTACTTACTAAGTTACTTTCAACCTTTTAGACCACTATTAATTACAATATATTTCAACAAACTAATCAGTATCTGTAGATAAAAGACTAGATAGTAGCCATCATATTAATAAGTGGTTCTTAAATTGATAAGCAATCTTAAGTACTATAGACTTCATTATTAGTCTATTTTAAGACCTTTGTGAAACTATACTAAAATCAATGCTAATGTTTAGTCCTTGTATTTCTATATCTAAAATTCTTATATCTGTACTCAATAGCTATATTTTAATTCTCTTATCTGTTGATATTATCTGTTAATTTTGCTTTTCTTGAAATTATTACTTTGAGTTACTTTTTCAGTTAATTTTTAATTTATGGATGATTTCTTGTAGAAAACCTTTAAGATTAATAAATTATTATTTTCTTCTTATTCACTATATTTTAGCAAATCTGCTAATATCTTCTCTGCCTAAGGTAATACTTTTCTATTAATGAAAATTATAAAATATTGATTTTACCGTAAATACTATAGATTGCTTTAATAATATTAGTACTATTGAAATAGATTAATTTTGAACTGGATAATGAAATGGAGTATACAGACTACCTTGGAAAGTAAATTTTTTATTTCCCTAATATTGCTATTATGTTTCATTGGCCATTTTGTGAAGTGGCTTAGTAGTTAAATGTAACTTACTAGGTAAATAGCATATTTATATGTCTTGATTCTAATTTTCACACTGCCTTTTATTTTCTTGTACAGTAAAAAGAAGAGAATTATATTTGGATTATGGAATAGTTGAAAGAGCTGTTTCTTCTGAGTATGCAACTTACTACAGTAGTGACAGACTAGGAAATTGCTTTAATCAATACTTATTAGTAGATTTTTCCTACAACCTGCTTTCTTTGCATTTAATGTATTAAAAAGAATATTTTTATACTTCTGAAAAGTTTGAAGAAGGTAAAGCTTATACAACTTTCATGCATACATAGATAAATATTATGTATTTGTAACAGTGAAGGCTTTAGGTACCATAGAGTAGACAATACTATTGTATGTTACTTGGACTTAAGTACTCTAGGTAATTTGATTTGTGAATAAGGTTTTCTCGTTGCTGGGAACCAGAATCTCTTCTTCGCTGGGATTAAATAAGGTAGCGTACAATTATATCTTTCAATATTTTGAACAATAAAACTTAGTTTAATAAATAATAAATATCTAAATAATACATTCAATAAAGAGAAGAGGAAAATGCTTTCTATTACTCTTCAAGCACTCTTTATAGCAGCTCTTCATCAAGTCACCAACTACCTACCTGTCACGAATATCTCAAGCCCCACTAGGAATACCATAGATACGGGAGTGGTGCTAGAACCATTGGACTAGATCGCTGGTCTATGGAACACGAACAGCTTGAACGTCTTGACAAGGATAAACCGAATATGAGGATGGATGGCAATTACCGTAGACAAGTGAGGGCTAAAGCAATGGTTTGCACAATCAGCGCTCTCAGCGCTGAGAGCACAACTTGCAGCAACTCAATAAATCACTCATACCTCGGTCGGAGTAGTGACCTCAGCCAGCCACACGACTGCCAAGTGGACTAGCCAGGAAGTGACCGGCCAATAGTAACCACCACGACCTATGGATGAAGAACTATTGGTCGTTGGTGAAGGACCAGGAGAGCTGAAGAATACTTGGTAGCTGAAGAACATGTCAGCTCAGTGTAGTGGGCAGCTTGAGTATGGATGGAGGGTTATGAGTTATGGTGACTCAGATTTTATTATTGGACTTAGCATGAGTCAAGTGCGAGTTACATTGAGAAAAGAACACCCCAATTGATATGAGTCACCCATTGGCAGGTGGCCAAGAGATCAGTGAAGAGGCAGCTATAAATATAGCATTGGAATTTCAGGGAAAGCATCTTTTCTTTCCTCTTTACTGAAAGTCTTGTTAGTTTAGCAATATAAGCTCTGTATCAAGAATCATCGACTAAGATATCTTTTGATATAGTTGCAGTAAGACTGTTTCGTTATCCTAGTATACGAGACTAACATACTTGTCTCACGGTAACCCAAAGAATGCTATGCCATATACCTGAACTTCAAGACAACTAAAAGACGAGATCTCATCAAAGTTAGATCGTCACACTACCATCAGGTAATCACACACCATATTATAGTTATGTCAAGGTATGACTTACAGCCTAATTTCTAATTAAGGAAACCTAAGTCATAAAGTGACTCATACCTTTCTTAATTAATTGAAATCACTACGTAACTCACCACCCTTAGCTGACATGTCTTTTAACTATCTTAGCCAGTTAGGGATTTTGTCAGCTCAATTCCCTAAATCCCTTTCAACTAGTTTCTAGCTAGAAGCTTTTATAGTTTGTTGGTTGCTGCTCGTATAGTTCCCTTAGCATTGTGGTAACTTGCTGAGTCCATTAAGCAAAAACTGTCTGACCAGAGTAGTCTCATGTTTTCAGTTACTACGCACAACGCAAAGTGCATAGGCTTGGCAGCCTATATACTGCCACTTTGAGCTTATATCTTGGCATGTTTTGTTGCTGTTCATATTCAGTAACCAGCTTTCTCAATTATATGTTGTGCCCAATAAGATTTCATTTGCAGTTTGGTTTAATAGTTTCTGTGTCATTTACATATTCATGGCATCCTGCAACTTAGGGCTCAAGATATTCATGATAGTATTCTACTAAGTGAGGTAGTGGTGTAAAGATACAAGTGATGTAAATATACATTTTTCGCGAGAAGAATACACCTACACTTATCGACACCTGGATATTTCAGTATGGTCCATAAACGCAGTGCAAAGGCTGTAGACGTTGAAGAAAGGATGATGCAAGCAATTGTTGTAGTGCATACTGGTGCTGTCAAGAATCTTGGCCAGGCGGCAAAGCTCCACGGAGTGTATTGAGGTTCTCTCAAATGATAGCTTACAGTTAGAAAAATGCATCAAACAGTACGCGAAAGGCAGCAGATATTGTCTGAACCAGAGGAGAATATACTAAAGCGATGGTGTTTACAGTTAATAGTCGCAGGCTTTTCTTGTTTCTACTTAATGTTAAAAGAGATGGTGAAGGTAATTATAAAAGAGAGAGTTACGAAAGTCAACGATGCGACCATACCTCTTGTGCAATATCTTCCAATTAGACTGCAGTGGGCTGAGCACTTTACAAAATGCCATCCAACTCTCAAGAATATTAGAAGTACTTAAATTGATTTGACACGCTGGACAGATCCAATTGTAGAGGTGTTGACATTCTAGTTTGACGTATTTAAGGACACATTACTTTCGTGACAAGTCGATATTAAGAACATTTATAATATAGATGAAACTGGTTTTGGCATAGGGATTAAAGAAAGCTTAAGAGTCATTATTGATACTGAATTAAGAACATGTAATAAGTTATAGCCAAGTTGACAAGAGTGAGTTTCGGTGGTTGAGGCTATTTGTGCTGATGGAGATCAACTTTCACCATTTATCATCTTCAAAGCTAATAATGTTAACTCTCAATAGATTTCTAAAGAAACACCAAATGACTAGTATTTTAGTGCTAGTGGTAAAGGCTGAACTAGTAATGTTTATAGTGTGGAGTGGTTACACTGTATTTTTGAGCCTCTAACTTATGAGAAGGTCAATAGATAATCTCGAATTCTAGTCTGTGATAGACATGACAACCACATATCTGACAATTTCATTGGACATTGCATGAAGAACAACATTATCTTGCTTATAATGCTACTATATTCTTCTTACCTAACTTAGTCTTTAAATATTGCTATGTTTAGCTTATTAAAGTATACCTTTACTGCATAGGCGAACAAGCTTACTTGAACTGAAATCCGTCACATTTAAAAAACTGAATAAGTTGAACTTTACCGACTAGCTAAAATTAAAGCTATATGCTCTTACAATATTTTATTTGCCTAGGCAGGTGCAGGACTAGATCTTTTCAATCCTCAAAAAGTACTTGGTCACATTCCTATACTGTTTATGTGTCACGGACATTCTGAGCCTCATCAGGAATGCCACAGACATGGGAGTGACGCTGGAACCATTGGACCAGATTGCTAGCCTACGGGATATGGACAGCTCGAATGGCTTGGCAAGGATGAATCGAATACAAGGACAAGTGGCACTTGCCGTGGGAACGTGGAGGCTGGAACAGGGGATCACGCAATCAGTGCCCTCAGCACTGAGAGCGTAACCTATGGCAATTCAATAAATCACCTACACCCCTGTCAAGGCAATAACCTCAGCTAGCCACACTACCATTAAGGAGTTTAGTCAGGAAGCGACCAGCTAACAGAAACTACCACAACCTATGGATGGAGAATTGTTGGCCATAGGTAAAGGACCAAGAGAGCTGAGAAACACTTGGAAGCTGAAGAACACGTTAGCTGGGTGTAGTGGGCAACTTGGGTATGGATGAAGAGTTATAAGTCATGATGACTTAGGTTTTATTATTGGACTCGGTGTGAGTCAAGTGTGAGTCATGCTAAGGAAAAAACACTTTAAGTGGTATGAGTTGCCTGTCAGCAGGTGGCCAAGAGGTCAGTAAAGAGGCAGCTATAAATATAGCGTTGGAGTCTCAGGGAAAGCATATTTCCTTTCCTCTTCACTGAAAGTCTTGTTAGTTTAGCAATATAAGCTTTGTACCAAGAATCATCGTCCAAGATATATTTCGATATAGTTGCAGTAGGACCGTTTTGCTATCCCAGTATACGAGACTAACATACTTATCTCACAGTCACCCAAAGAATGCCATGCCGCATACCTGAACATTAAGACAAACTAGGAGATGAGATCCCATTAGAGTCAGATCGTCACATTATGCCTACAACTTCAGTACTACAAAGTACTACTATGAATAGATTGCTAAATATTTCTATTTTAAATAGTTTTTTACTAGAAGACACCACCCTTCAAACCTTTAATACTATTCTAAACATGCAAGTTAGTAGCTTATAGCCATTGTCTAAACCAACTCAGAAATATATCTCACAATTAACTGATTGGTCTGAAAGGCTTGAGCCAAAAATGCTCTCCTTTGTAAGAAGAACATGGACAAAGATACAGTTTTACAAAAGCGCAAAGAGGTTAAAACTGGAAAACAAGTCATTTTAAAGGGCATAGTGCTGATCAGCACAAGTACTATCTGAGATAAGGTGGTTGCTGCAGAGGCCAAAACTCTGGCAAAGTCACAAAACAAGTGCAAAAAGAAAGCTCCACCTATCATTATAGAGTCATCTGAGGATGAAAATGACTACTCTGAGAAGTTTGATGAATTTTCTGTAGAGTCTGATAAAGTGGGAGAATGTATTGTGCTTGAGGAATTGTAGATAGGAAAACTGTATCTTTACGTCTCAATATAGTAGTTCCTTACCTAGCTTTCGCCCTCGTACATAGTCGATTCTACAACAGGTTATGAGCCTGGTTGCAACCCGACGACGGCCAAACACCAACGACACGGCCTCAAGCTCCCACAGAGCTCCTCGGAGGTTACACCCGGAAGTGCAACCGTGAGCGCTGCTAGCAACTCTGCGTACGAAGGGCTAAGACTGACCTACACGGTGCCCCGGCCCAATAAAAAGAACTACATCGATTAGGCTGCGAAAACCGAAAACCTACTGGATATCCAGGGCGTCTGGGCTATTGTCAAGAGCGATGACAAGCAGCCAAATGATAAGACTTCTGAAGAAGCGACCTGGACATGGTGATGAGGTAATGGTATAGCTTTAGCTATACTGGGCAACTTCATTGAGGAGACAGAATTTCGTGCTATTTGCAGCATTCGGAATGCCGCTGAGGCATGGATTAAACTTCGAGACGTCCACCGGCCAGACGGCGATCAAGCATACTACCAGATTATGACCCGGATTATGCGATTACGAGCCGATGGCGGAACTACTATTTAAGAAACCTCGCAGCAACTCGAAGACCTATGGAGCGAGCTAGAGAATGCGCAGCATGAGGACCCGGAAGAGAGGTGGAGGCGCTTCAAGATATGTCTCCTTCTCAATGCCTTACCTACAGAGTATGATCATATAGTCACAAGCCTATATAAGAAGGCCAACCTGACTTACGATGAGGCAGTTAAACGACTGCGACACGAAGAGTTACGCCGAGAAAATGCTCAAGAGGTGCAAGAGCAAGCCGTAGCCATGAAAGCAGTCGCTACACCAGCTCGAAGCAATGGCAGCAAAGAACGACGTGAGTGCTACTATTGCAAGAAGAAGGGGCACCTAAAGAAGGAATGTCGGAAGCTAAAACAGGACCAGGAGGCAGGTAAAGCCAATAAAGAAAGTGAACCCGAAAGGCCTAGCAGTAAAGCCAGCATGGTATGCGACCCCGAGGACCTGGACATGGCCTTTAAAGCGAGCAATGGCAATGCCGCAAGCGTCTGGTTTATCGATTCTGGAGCCAGCAATCACGTTACGGGTGATAAACGCTATTTCACTACATATACTACTATGCTAGATCAGCAACTCGAAATCGCAAGTGGCCAGTGATTGCCCGTTAAAGGCAAAGGAGATCTCAAGGTCCCAGGCACAAACGGCCTAATCCTTACTGGCGTTTGGCATGTTCCAGGCATAATGAGCAACCTAATATCATTGGGTCAGCTTGAAGACAAGGGAATTACCATAAACAAAGGGCAGGATGGCAGCATTAGTCTGATACGGGCGGGTAATCGGATTGCTCAGATCCATCAAGCCAGGAGGCTCTATACACTCGGAACAAGTGTTGAGATGGTAGAGCGGATAACAGCCTTGCATGCAACTTCCAAGAACAATTCTCACAAGCTGTGGCATCGGCGACTAGGCCACGTAGGCTATGGGCAATTAAAGGGCATTTCTAAAGCAGTTACCGGTATGGAATTAGGCCCAGGGACAGACCGACCATTCTGCGAGCCATGTGTCTATGCTAAGCAACATAGACGGGAGCACAATAAAGGTATCGAGCGAGTTAACAAACTACTCATGTGGATCCACATCGACTTTTGGGGGCCATACAAATGGCGAGGCCAGCAAGGCGAACGCTATATCATGACCATCACAGATGACTATTCTCGGAAGGTCTGGGTATACCCAACGAGTGCAAGAAATAATGCTATGAGTATCTTTCGGACTTGGCAACTGCGAGCTGAGATCGAATGTGGCCATAAAGTAATGGCTATACGATGCGATGATGCTTCTGAGTTAAAGGAGCTCTATAAAGCAATTAAGGATTACGATGGCACTATGGAGTTAGCTGCCCCGTACACTCCTGAGCAAAATGGCATTGCAGAACGGATCAACAGGACTATCATTGAGCGAGCAAAGGCCATGCTACTCAGTACGAACCTCCCATTAGAGTTTTGGCCAGAGGTGGTATGCACAGCAGCATATCTACGGAACCAGACATTAGTTAGGGGTGACGAGAAGACTCCAGAAGAGTTGTGGAGTGGCAAGAAGCCTGACCTCTCACACTTACGGGCATTTGGCTGTGACGCCTATGCCTTGACCCCAAAAGTGCTCTGAAGCAAGCTCGAGAAGAACTCGAAGAAGTGTTTCCTCATTAGATATGAAGTTACATCAGCCCATTACTGACTATGGGATCCAGAGGCCAGAAAGGTAATCGTGGCTACTGACGTTGAGTTTAATGAGCAAGAGGCTCCAGCAGCAACTCACGAACCCCCTACACCTGATATCGAACTACCGTTTGAGTTGGAATTCGATATCCAACATCAGAAGCCTACTGAAGATATAGGGGACACTATAGTACTCCAGCCGATTACAGCACCCCGAGCGAACAGAGTCATGTCAGACATCGTAGAACCTCAGACATACCTAGAAGCAGTGGGAGACCGGAACTATGGACAGCAGTGGGAGGCAGCCATCCATGAAGAATTGGACTCTCTAGATGCTAATGGTACCTGGCAATTAGAGGACTTACCTTCAAACTGCAAGGCAGTTACTTCAAAGTGGGTCTTCAAAGTGAAAAAATACCCGGATGGCTCGATAGATAGCCTCAAGGCATGACTAGTTGCTAGGGGCTTTACTCAGCAATACGGCTTCGATTATACAGAGACATTCGTACCTACCGTCCACCTAACCTCTCTCCGATTCCTCTTAGCCATAGCAGCTAGAGAGGACTTGACAGTACATTAGATGAATGTTAAAAGCGCTTATCTGGCGGGTACTCTGGATGAGGAGATTTACATACAGCCGCCAGAGGGATTAGACACCCACAGAAAGGTGTGTCGGCTTATAAAGAGCCTGTATGGGCTTAAGCAATCAGCCCGGGTATGGAACCACAGGCTTTGGAACCACCTAATAGCCCATGATTACAAGCAGCTACAATCAGACTATGGCTTATTCTACAACGGAAAGGTTCTAATCGCTGCCTATGTAGACGATCTAGCAATGGCGAGACCCCACAACCTCCAGGCGCTAAAAGAGTCTAAAGCAATGCTACATTCAGCATTCGACATGAAAGATCTAAGAGAATGCAAACATCTTTTAGGAATGAGCATTGAGCGAGGGCCAGATGGAGTAATTTCAATCAGGCAGCAAGGTTATATTGAAGTTGCGCTGCAAGAATTCGGGCTACAGCATTGTAAACCGGTTGCAACGCCTATGGAACCTAGCCGAAAACTTCTTCCAGCGACAGGCGAAGACCCGTGATGCAGCCAAGAAGCCTACCAGCAACTAACAGGTAAGCTTATG